>LOJH01005798.1:0-28544 GCA_001685095.1 Ellobius talpinus | reverse complement strand
TACATTAATTATAAACTGGTTGGCCTATTAGTGCAGGCTTCTTATTAACTCTTATAGCTTATATTAGCCCATAATTATTAGCCATGTGGCTTGGTACCTTTTATCAGCGAGGCATTCTCATCTTGCTTCCTCTAGGTCTGGGTGATGACTGCAGACTGAATCTTTCCTCTTCCCACAATTCTCCTGTTCTAGTCACCTCGCCTATACTTCCTGCCTGGTCGCCCTGTCTATACTTCCTGCCTGGCTACTGGCCAATCAGAGTTTTATTAAAATACAAGTAACAGATCTTTACAGGGTATAGGACCATTGTCCCACAGCAGAGTTTGGTAAATATTCTTGTATAATTGGGTCAAGAAATACTTCAAAAGGATGTAAATACCTATTAAGGTGAATATTAATAGGAATAACTATTGTTTGTTCTATTTAATGATAGAAACCGTGTTATATGGATAGCCCTCTAGGGAGATGGAATGGCTCCCCAAACAATACAGCAGGATTGCAATGCATCTTTCCACCATGCCTGCTCTGCTGTTAAAGGCTATAACAATAACTTGTAAATGCAGACACTAAGAATAGCAGCTGATCAATACTGAATAAACTCATGACAGGTTTATGTGTTCATTATAAAATACAACAATTAAGTCAACTTAATCTTTTCTTTTTTCAGAAGTATGTGACTTTGAATTTAGAGCTTCATGAATGTCTGGCAAATTCTCCAAGCTTTATTGATGGTCAGATGGTCCAGATGGGGTCAGCAGAAAGAAGACAAGAAAGAAGCCAAGAGATTTCTAGTAAGTACATGGATTGAGAGTTTGGATAAAATCCAAGCCCCAAGCACTTACATCAGAGTCATCTAAAGAAAGCTGAGAAAGAATGAGATTATAACCAAGAAAGGTCAAGTCTAATCAATATATCCCCATCTGGACAAATATGTTAAAGGAAAGAATGGCTTAAATGGAGCTTTAAATGGAGTTTAGCAGAGTAGAGGTCTAGATTTTACCAGTGTTAATCCCATACTGCCTGATAGATCACCAGAGAGGACATAGCTCTGGAAGACAAAGGTGACCTCTTTCCCTGTTTGTGCAAATCTCTCTTAACATTATCTCAGATTCTTTCCTTGAATTCCACATATATGTGCAGACTTCCAACTACTAATAAGACTTTGGCATTAGAAATGAGTATCTAGATTCCAGACAAATAATTAAATTTCAAGTTTTAACATAGCCATCAATCTTTTATAAATCTGAATAACATTTATCTCTGAGAAGCTGAACTATGACTGAGGGGAAAATCCAACAAGATGGTAATATCTAGGCTTTATCATTTTCTGGGACCTGATGCATAGACTTAGAAAAATAGAAAGTCAGGAACAGGGTTATGAGGAAATAGCTACTACCCTCTTAGGGCACACTCTGAGGAGACTGTTCTTTGATGTGTTTGTGACTGTGCTAATTGTCAATCTTCCTAAAACAGGGATGGTGAAAGATATGAGGGAAGGGAGGGTTAAGGGATAGCAAGACAGGGTATAGGAAGGGTGGACGTGGTGAAAGCATGACACAGCTGTGTGAAGAAATGTCATAATGAAAGTCACACACAAGTACAATTACTCTGCACCTGTAACTATAGTTTAAAATCCATGAGAGGCAGTGCTTACAAAGTGGGGTTAGCAATAAATAATGAGCCACAATGGAATTTACCTCCCTGTTGGCCTCTGGGGGAAGATGGACAGATGTGAAAGATTCCTTTACACTGTGTGAATATATGTCACTGTGATTGAGTTAATAAACAAGCCACATGGCAGAGCGTAGATAATAAATATAGGTTAATTTAAAATATATAGGTTAATTACATATAAATTATTTATAAATTATAAATAAATATAAGTTAATTAGCTAGTAGTAAGCCTGAGCTATTGGCCAATCATTTATAATTAATAATAAGTCTCTGTGTGGTTATTTGGGAGTGGCTACCAGGATGCAGAGAAACTCTGCTGACAGAGAGAGACTTTTCTTTGTCTCCTGGAACACACAGGTAAGAAATGACTCCTAGGACTTTGCTGCCCAGTTCAGCTTTGGTACAAAGCCAACTTTACTGGACTTAACTCTGGTTGATTTTATAGGTATCATCTTTCCTTTTAAAAGTTTTACGATTTTTGTCTTTGTTGCTAAAGAACCATTTATTTTGCATCTTGAATTTGCAATGAGAAAATGAAATCTACCTCCATGGAGCTGATGGTTGAGGCACCTGTGTGGAACTGGGGCGCCTCTGGGGTGTGCTTTTCTTGTGTTGGAGGCTTGGTGCTGAAGATCATGTACATCAAGTGCAGCTACATTGGTTTCTGTGACAGGAGTGATGATCTGTTTCTTTCTCTCTGTCTCTCTGTCTCTCTGTCTCTGTCTCTCTCTCACTGGTTGGGGACTTGCCTTAGGTACCCAAAATGAATCATTGAATCATTCAAGTGTCACATAGGCTTCCTAAATTTGGTGTTTAGTAGATACCCATAAATCTAGTGTGTAAGTGATGGACAATGGAACTTTGGAAACAATACAGTTTTCAAGAAAGATTGGACTTTTTTAGTTACCTAGTTTTACTTTCAAAAGAGTTTTTCTGTTGCCAGGCTACCTTCAAATTTACAGTCTTCCTGTGACCTTCCCAGGACTAGATAGGCCCAGCAGATCTCAGAATGCCACACCAGGAGCAAGTGTTAGTGCTTTGTTCACACTTGGGCAATCAGACCTCTCACCCTCTAGAGCACCCTGCCCCTCAACTTGCCTTGTGAAGGTGCTGTACCTGTGGTGTACGCTGTCTCCCAAGGTGCTCAGAGAGTCCTCAGATGAGAACCCTGGTTAAGTAACTTCCACTTTCACAGTATCTCCCAAGAATTCATCCTCAGAAGGTACGCAGGCTGACATGTGTTTCTTCAAGGAAGGTCGATGCAGTAGAATAATAGATACCAGTGCACTCTCCCCCCGTCAATCTGAGCTCACCGACATCTTCCAGGGATAATTTCTCAGTACCTGATGATTTCTCTCTCAACTGCCCCAAGTCTTCGAGCACGCAACCGTGTCAGCTTGCCTAGCCAGCATGCCAGTCATCTGAGAATACGTATGGGGGATGTTATCATCTCTGGGATAGGGGTGGGAGGTAGATACCCCACCTGCCCTGGGCATTGCTCCTCCCTTTGCATTCCTTCACCGGGAATGTGGAGTGTCCCAGTGTCCGCATTTGTATTTCCCAGGATGACTCAATGAGCCTCTTTCCCAAGTTTTCCCTTTGTCTCAAGTCCCTGAGGAATCAGTCAACAAAGATGAAAATGGAATTGCAGTTCTAGCCATTCCTCCCTTTATTATTTGGAACAGAAGTGCATCCTCAGAGCAGAAGTGTGTCCTTGGAGTCGATGTCTCCTTGGAACGTCCAGCAGGACACCGTTTTGACAGGAAGGTCTTGGGTAAACACAACTCTGAGTTAAACACCGAATCTGCCATAGCATGGAAGCACTTGATTCCAAAGGAACGTGCCAGCCTTGCTCGACAGCCCCCTGGTAAATGCTGCAGACACTGAGTCATTTCAAACAACAAACAGCAGAAATTAAATTTGGACTGCAGTGTACATGTCATTGTTGGCTCTCTACAGAATAAATGCAGAACAAGCTGAGCAGACCTAAAAGGCAAGTCATTTCCTCTGTTTTTGCGGAAGCCACCTGTGGGTCTCTATTTACGGGTCCTAAGCGTCACCCTTGGAGCACCATCGGGGGGTCCACAATGGGTCTGCATGCCTTTTCCATTTATACCACTATTGAGATAAATGAGGCATTCATGGGAAATAAAACAGTAAATGCATGTTACACATCGGTTTATGAAAGAAGCAGCGCTATTCATCCAAAAGAGAAATACCCACACTGAACTCATTAGGAAACGATGAAAACATCGTTTTGCCGCGATTCTAAGCAGCTGGTTCTAGTGGAGGTGAGAGTGGAAATTAACCAATCATAGACAACCAAGCAAATGCCCTGCTGGACACTTCCCCTTAGGGAGCAGCAGTCTACAGAAACACGGCAGATAAACCTCGTGTACGTTAGAGTGGGAGAGGAGGGGCTTCGGAGTCTTAGGCGTCCTTGAGTACACAAGATACTCAGAGGGAAAAGCAGAGAGTTGAGCCTAGTCCAGAGCAAAGGATTCCACAGCAAATACCGAATACCCGCACCTTCGGTTCCTCAAGGAAGTGCATTTCTGGAGGCGATGGGCATAGCATGAAGGAAGAAAAGAAGTTCGACTAAAGGATGCTTCTAAATGATAAAGAAATTGTTTTTAAGTCAAAATTGCTTGAAAAATCATCTGCACTGATAAATATCTCTTCAATGCACCCTTCCATGGCAACTGTGGAAGGAAAAGCAGGGGAGGGCTATCAAAATGATCACCTTCCATTTGACAGAAGGAAGGAAGCTTTGATGGAAGGGAGAGTGGGGACCTTTTTTCATTTAGTCTGGACTGTTTCCATCTTCAGAATGCCACCCCAACCATTCATTCTGCATGTCTGCCTTATCTGTCACTAGGTGTGCGTGTGGTGCCTATTTCTAGAATGGAAGATTCTGGAGGATGAAAGTCTGATTTAGTCACGGATCATGCAGTAGTCTTTGTGGGACAAAACTAGAAATAAGCATCTTTGTGCTGATCTGAGGAGGGACAGGCAGTTTGCCATGTTAGGTGTGGCACTGTCACCAACAGCACAGGAGCTTGCCAGAGGACATGGATGCTGGGTAGCCACAGGCTACCCTCTGCAGGTATGGATGATGTCTTGAGATGTTTACCTGTTAGGGAATGTTGAATCTGGCCTGTCAGTGAAGTTCAGCACTATCATTAGAGGCTATAAATATAAATAAATATAAAAACATATGCCAGGTCTGCCATCTTTAATACCAACATCTTAAAACTTTGACCTTTTAAAAACTCAGTTTCAAAATGGTCAAATATTACATAATGTGGCATATGACTGAAGCATTTTAGGATATAAAAGTATTGTTTCAGCTTAGTGCTTTGTGTTTGGGTAGCATGTGAAGCTTCGGATGAATAAATATGGCAATAATATTTTCTCAATGACCTCATACTTTGTATAGGGACATCAATTACTTTTACAGAAAGTGGTAACTAAACGTAGACAACTCACCTATGAATCTGTATATCTTTACATACAGCTATGTCTAATACAAAAAGTGTGTTCCACAACCCCAGAGAGCCTAGACAACAAAGAAGACCCTAAGAGAGAAACACATGGATCCACCTAAGATGGAGAAAAAGACAAGATCTCCTGAGTAAATTGGGAGCTTGGGTAGTAGAGGGGGAGGGCTGAAGGGGAGAGGGAGGAAGGAAAGGGAGGAGAGAAAATATATAGCTCAATTTAAAACAAAAAAGAAATTAAAAGTAAAAAAAAAAGTGCTGTTCATCTTTACTTTGAAACAGGCCTAAGCATGTCTGTTTCAAAAATAGCAGTATGTATAGCCACGTAAAAGGTGCATGACTCTTCTGATATGTGGACGGATAATATATATGCATATATGTTCGTCGGTAGTTACTTTTCTTCATGTTCTGCCAAATACTTGGCAAATTGGTTCTCAGTTTGAGAGTACAGACCTCATGGCAGCAGGAGCATCACGGCAGGAAGAACAAGAGCTGCTGGCATATTCGTAGTGTAGTCAGGAAGCAGGAAGAGGGATGGATGACCTGTGCTCCACTTGCTTTTTTTCCTTGTGTTTAGCCTGGGACTCTAGGCCATGGATAGTGCCCAAACTCAGAGTGGGTGTTCCACCATCCACCAGAGAGAGATTCCCCACTGAAAACGCCCTCAGTCTTACCCAGATATTTGTCTCCAGGGAAATTCTAAATTCCATCAAGATCGCCCGTTGCGATCTGTGTCTTTTTATTTCTTACTTTCTGCAAAATTATTAACACATCTACTCTATCAGAGTAGAAGTTCACTGAGCAAGAAGGGCCATGTTCTCATTTCAGGAGATCATGCCTCTGAGTATGTGTGTGTAATCAGCTTTGGGTGCCTGTGATAAATTCCTGACATAATTGTTTTGTTTAAGCAGAGTTTATTTTCACTCTCGATTTGGAAGGTTTCAGCCCATGATTTGTAAAAGCCATTGTTTTTGTGCCTGATGTCAGGCGGTACATCATGATGTAAGGTCCTAGAGGTGAGTTTCTGGTTTAAGTGACTGAATGATTTGCCGAGACACTTGCTGAAGTGAGAATAGATATGCCCCGCAGAAGCAAGGATTTAAATATGGCAATGAGCTCATTTTTCATAGATAATAATAAAGATAATGTTGCATAGGCTGCTCCAAGAGTAGCCCTAAAGCTGGATTAACCCAAGTTAGCACTGTTAAAACACATCTTTGGCATTTGTCTCACTGTTATGAACATAGAATGAAATCTTTCATACACACACATACCACATTATTACACCACTCTTGTCTCAGAGAACATTCTCTGTGGTTCCGTGCAGGCGCTGTCAAAGTAGGAAGCAGGTGTGCTGAGCTCTGTGTCTTTGTCAAAGGTTGTCACCTCTTCTATGGTCAGAACACCACTGTGCCTGTGACCTTCATCAGCTTGCTGAAGTAATTGCCAGCCACTTCAGTTCTCTACAGAGTTCTAGTTCCTTGACCTGCTTCTTGATGAATCTTTAATATTTCTTGGCCTCTAAGTCAGAAAGGCAATAAAAGTTGGATCTTTCTTTCATGAGCCTACACTAAATGTGGATCCTCTGACAAAGGACAGGTCCCAGCCCCAGGTTCAACTCTGCTCAGTGGGCTGAGGGTTCTGAGTTCTGAAGACACAGTTGCTATTTTCTTGCCTCAAGAGAGGGTTGAGCTATGTGGTTTGTGTTCTGGTCCTTTCTAACTTAGCCATTTGCCAAGACTGAAGTGTTCAAAGATGTCAACTTCTGAAATCCATATTTTTAATTGCACGTTGATACTGAAGATGGTGTTTTTAGAGAAGACAAGTACATTCAAATATAAGTTATTTTTCAGCCATAGTTTCTGCCAATAAGTTCACGAAAATGATTATTTTCATGCCAAAATAACTCTAGCAAATGGCAAGTGAATAGCACACTGGTTTTATATCACAAAGGAGTTCTTATGTGGTATTTAGGATGCTGGACAGCACACAAGCCCCAGGAGGTCTTTACACAAAGATCAATGGACAACTTCCCCTTTCCCTTCTGCCCCCTCCCCCAAGACAAAAGAAGTTAGTCAAGGGGACCACACTCAAAACTGAAGCCCTGGCTCTCGCATCTCTATGTCTTTGAACATGGTCTGAGCGTGCCTGAGGTTTCTGAGGAAGTCAAGACGTGACTACTCTAGACAACAGTGACATTAACCCTTTCATTTGGTCCCATCTACGCCATTTCTGACTGAATATACCAAGATGCTCTACTGCTCTGTGTTTTCTGCCATTACTGTCATTTACCCATCAACCTCTTCCTGATGGATATGTAACATCCTATTCTTCTTGTTGAGCTCATCGATGGCCCTTGCTTTCCTCAACTTCATAGTCATATAACTGACTAGTCATATCCTGTATAGTTCTTATCAAACACTATTGTGCCTATTCCTTGTGATTATTTCCTAACTGGCTTTTCGAATCCCCAGAAAGTAGCCAAAGACCAAACCCATGTCAGATTTTCAGTATACATCCATTGAATGCACTGAACTGAACTGAAGATATATCAGTTATTTTTCTCATTGCCATTATCAAACTCATGACAGACACAACCTAAGGGAGTAACAATTTATTTCAACTCATGATTTCAAAGACTTCTAGCCATCTACTGGGAAAGACACGGTGAAGCAATTCACATAACAGAAGACAGAATGCAAAGAGACTTGGAATACATCTGGGGGTAGTGCAAGATACAACCTGAGGGACAGCCTGATCCACAGTGACCCACTTCCTAAAGAGACCCCACCTCCTACATTTCGGCGCAGTCAATGATACCATCTTATTATGAATGCATCAAGGATTAATCTATTAATTAGGCCAGAGCCTTCATGATCCAATTGACACATACAGAGGCATGCCGTTGTAGGAGGCTACTAGTTTGTTTCCCAACTGCCCGGCAGCTCAGACCTGAAATAACCACATGGAAACTGTTTTAATTAAATAACTGCTTGGCCTATTAGCTCTAGCTCCTTATTGGCCAACCCATGCATTTTAATTTAATCCATTTCTCTTAATCTGTGTATTGCTGCGTGTCTGTGGCTTACTAGCAAGGTTCTGTGCGGCATCTGTCTCTGGCGGAGCTACATGCCTTCTCTCCATTCCGCCTTCTTTCTCCCAGCATTCAATTTAGTTTTCCCGCCTAGCTCTACTCTACCCTATCAGAGGCCAAGGCAGTTTCTTTATTCTTAACCAATAAAAACAGCACATAGGCAGGACTCCTCACACCAGCATGCTTCACTATGTCCGTGGCGATTAGACTCTTGACATAGTCAAGTGGCCGTAGGCATTAATCATCCCAGAAAGGTGACCTGAATGGCGCTTCTTTCTTCAGAGCATTTCAAAACTTGTGGAGAGAGGTGACAATTTAATCTTCAGACCAGAAAAAATGGTAACAATGAACACACTCGTGGTTGTGATACATAGGGAAACACATATGCCAAACAGCATAACACCCAATAGTATGGAGTAGAAAGGAAAAAAAACCCACAGAGTTCAGGAGACTGAGGCAAGAGGATCTCAGCTTCAAGAACAGCCTGGACTACATACACAGTGGGTTTGAAGAGAGCCTGGGCGACATAGTGATACCCTGTCTAAAAAATAAATAAATAAGTCAATAAAAGGCAAAACCAGAAAAGAATTGGAAAGAGTAATCATTTAAGTATCAACGAAAAGCAAAACATCATCTACTTATACCAGGTGAAGTCCGACAGCCTTTAGATTTTACAGGAGGCTCTTTCTCACAGGGATGGCAGGAAAAGTCTTGGGGCAGCTGACTTTTACCTCTCAGAACAGAAACAACAGCTCCGTCAATCCAAGCTGGAGCAGAGCACGGATGAGTTTGGCTGCTCAGCCTCCTATCTCAGTTCTGTGTGTTCACCAAGGCCTTTCTTTGCACGTCCCAGAAGTGCATTTTCCACCATGCATTTTCTGTGGCTTGTCAGCTTCCTGTTCTCTTCTGCTGTGTGTCTACATGGTCATCTTTATTTCACATCGACTATTAGACACTCAGTAGTCTCTCCTTTAAAACCACATCTTTTTATTTGTTCATGTGTGTGGTGTGTGTGTGTGCGCGCACACACCTGCACATGTTTGTGGTGAGTTCTCTCCTGCCACATGGGTCCGAGGAATTGAGTTCAGGTCATCAAGCTGGACCTCCAGAGCCTTTACCTGCTGAACCATCTCATCAGCACTCAGCATTTTCTAGACATCATTTCGAACAGTGAATTCAAACATAAAGACAACAGGATTTATCAATCACTTAATACATGCTGCTTAAGAAAAAGTTTAAATTAGTAATAACTCAAGTAATTTTACACTTTAAAAGCAATCTACATGAGCACTTTTTGAAAATGAAAACTTGTAAGTAATTTTAAGCCTTTTTAGTACCAGAGGGCTTTATTTTACTCATGTTTGTCACAGATGCACACACACACACACACATGCACACATGTGCACTCACACACAGAAAACATATAAACAACAGCATCAATACTAAGACTATTCAGCCATTTCTCTTGCCATACTCTGTAGTAAGAGACTACTTGTTTGTTTCCCAGCCACCAAGACCCAAAATAATCACACAAAACTGTATTAATTATCAATGGCCTATTAGCTTATGCATACTTTTAGCTAACTCTTACATCTTAAATCAACCCATCTCTATTAACCTGTGCATCACCATGAGGTTATGGCCTACCAGCAAGGTCAGAGTTTATCTCCTCCAGCAGCTATATGGCATCTCACTGACTCTGCCTACTTTCTCTTCTATCTCTGCTTAGAATTCCCACCTTATTCTATTCTGCCCTGTGATATAGTCCCATCTTCTTTATTCATTAACCAAGCACATTTACAGCACACAGAGGGGAATCCCACATCAATACTCCCTAGATGGTACAGTATAACGACCATTTACACAGCTCTGTCTTATATTGAAGATCATAAGTATCCTCCAGATTATTTAAAGTCTAGAGCAGTGGTTTTTAACCTTCCTAATAATGCGATCCTTTAATACAGTGCCTCATGTGGTGGTGACCCCCCACCAACTATAAAATTATCTTTACTGCTACTTCATAACTGTAATTTTGCTACTGTTATGAGCCATAATGTAAATATCTGATGTGTAGAATATCTGATATGTGACTTATGTGGGGGTCATGACACATGAGTTGAGAATCGTTGGTCTAGGAATTTGGTATCTGCTGCTATTCCTGAAACCAGTCTGCACAGATACTCGAAAACTATAACCAAATTGAAGAACAAAACCTTAAAATCCTATATGATATAACTATTTCCTCATTAATGTTAGTATATTTTATTCAAAATTGATCAAACTCTTAAATAATTTAGATTTTTCATTTACATTATAAAGGAGGCTCTTAAAACCTATTCTTCAAGTGTTTCATTTCAGGTATTAAGCTTACTAAATTGTACTGTTTTGCTGTTTGACAATTTCACTGATGTATATAATGTACTCTGATTACTATCTACCCCACACCCTCTCACTAAAAGTCTCCTTTCTGGATTCATGACCATCAGGCCCTTTTGTGACCCACTAATAACCAGGGCTATCTGTGTGTCCCCTGGACTGGAATCCTGCTGGGGAACCTGGAAAGATCATCAGTGGGTGTGTGACTGACAGCTATGACTCTGCCTCCATGAATCTGTCAATAGCAAATAGCTGAACAGTGAGGTGTGCCCCCCACCCTGAAGTCCTTCTCCACCTGTGCATCTGATAAGCTTTCTTGTGAATGCTTTTCAATACTGCAGTATTTTTTAAAGGTTTTGTGTAGTGAGTCTTTCTCTGATCCTCCAGCCAGCTCCCAAATAATGACATGGAGACTTCTTAATAATTATGAAAGCTTGGCCTTTAGCTTAGGCTTATCCCACTAGCTCTCATAAATTGAATTAACCTGCTTTTATTAATCTACATTTTTACAATGTGGCTTTTACTTTTCTTTCATTCTTTATGTCCAACTCCCTCCATGTCTCCTTTGTACCTCAATTATCTCCTCCTACTTCCTCTCTCTGCCTGGAAGTCCCACCTATACCTCCTACATAGCTATTGGCCATTCAGCTCTTTATTAAAGCAATCACAACAGTACATCTAAGTAGGCCACAATAGTTTCATTCATTTTATTTTACATGCATGGTGTTTTGCTTGCGTGTATGTCCTTACACCACTGGTTTGTAGTGCCCACAGAAGCCAGGAGAGAGCATCAGATTCGCTGGAACTAGAGCTACAGATGGTTGTGAGTTGTAATGTTGGGACTGGCAATCCAACCTTAGTCTTCCTACGTGCCTCCTCCAGAAGAGCAACCAATGCTCTTAATCAATGAATCGTCTCTCCAGCCCTGCTACAGTAGAATTGTTATGAACTTTTTGCTATAAAAGTAGTGAACATTTCCTTACATGTCACATGCTTTTGAAAACTTTGAACGCATACTTGAGTTACAGTTGTTGATAAGACTCATGTTATTTAATTGGGCAACAATGTTCTTTATTGCCTTGCTTGCACATCTGAGGAAAGAATTTACTAATATTCTGAGCCCCAGGGCTCCTTTCTTACCTGAGCCTTCAAAGAGTTTTGGAAGGAAGCTAGTCAGTGTTATCCTGGCCATAACACTTGCTAGAAGTTGACTATTTCAGCCTCCTTCAGTCTCCTTTATTCCGATCCCTTGCCCTTAATGTCAGACTCCAGGCTCAATGTGTCAGAGGGCAGCTAAGGCTCTGACTAAAGTTGAGATTGAGATACATCGGGCTTGTTGGATAGACTTCTGTGATTTGCCCTCATTTCTGACTACAGATTATGTACTGCTAACTGTGTCTCTGTAGGAATACTTCCCAGGAGTAAGCACACTCTGCTTGAAATATGCTTATGAACACAATATGCTGGAAGTGTGATGAAACTGACTGCAACACTGTAAGCACAGAGTGTGATTCTCATCAATGTCTAGCCATGAAAAATACTGAGTTGTTTTTTTTTCTGTTTCCAGTACCATAAACAAACAACTGAGATAATGTAAAAAGAGGAAATATTGCTGGAGTACCATTCAGTGGTAGAGGATTTGTTTAGTAAGGTCCAGGCCATGGTTCAGTCCCCAGCACTACACTAGAAGAGGAGAGGAGGAGGAAGAGGAGGAGGAAAAAGAGGAGGAAAAGGAGGAAGAGGAGGAGGGAAACAGAAGTAGGAAGAGTTTATGGTTGCAAGAGAGATCAGAGTCTCAGAATGCCAGTCACCTTGGAAGGTAATCCCCCCTCGTGACTTAAAATTTCCCACTTGGCCCCACCCCTTAAAGGCCTGTATGACCACCTTTAATAGTGCCAAGCTGAGGACCAAACCTCTATCACAGGGCCTGTGGGAACATTCCAGATCTAACCACAGCATGAAAAAAATAATAATAACCTTTGCTAGGTACTTCATTACATGTCATCATTAAACAACCATACCATAAACCATTTGTTGCAAATTTTTATAGAATATAAAATATTTGGACAGTAAGAGGCAAAATCTAACCAAAAGTACTTACCTTATACTGAACCATTTATCAAAGAGATAAATGGTTGATAAGCCACAGGATTGTTAGATTTTTTTTCCAGCTAATAAAAAGAGTGACCATATTATCAAGGTGAAAAAGATTTTTTAAAAACTTTTTCTTGCACTTTGTCAGGAACTACAAACATCAGGGCAGAAAGAATGCATTTCGGTACCATCAGGACAATTTATTGAAATAGTTTAGTTGATTAAGAGTGTCTTAGGGCTGGCTAAGGTAGACAGCCTGAAATGCCCTTGGTTTTCTAATTCCTGGGGAAAGGAATGTGAGGAATGTTTGAAGTTTGGGCCAGGACTAAAGAGTCACAGGACAGTGACACCAGGGAGTGGAGAAGTAGTAGGGAACTCTTCTTTAGCAGTCATTTCAAGGAACCCACATTGGGCAAACAGCAAATTCAAGGTTGCTTTGTCATTCGATGAAAATAATTTCAAAATTCGTTGTCCTATAAGGCAGCAATCTCATAACAAACAACAAAGAATAAAGTTCTGGAATGCTCATAAAAGTTTAATTTGGGGGACTTCCATGATGTCTGTGATATTTACCAGCTGTGTTTTATCATTAGAAATAGGCATCTACTATGTTTCTAATTCTGCATTCCTTTGTTAAATGCTAGCTCTAAGATTTATTGAACTTGGTTCCGAGAAAAATCTAAATACAAACAAGTTCAACAAATTCTTCTGCTTAGGGAAGTTTTCTTAAACATAAAGATGATTGGTTTTCATATTCAAGATGTTTTTGTTTGTGTGGCGTGTGTGTGTGTGTGTGTGTGAATGTGTGTGTGTATGTGTGTGTGGCCAGAGGAGGACATGGAATGCCTGGATGCATTTATGTTGAATGTCTTCCTCTATTGCTCTGCCTTGACACTTGGCCTCTCACTGAACCTATAGCTCACCGCGTGTGCTAAAATGGTAGCACCAAGCTCCCATGGTCCTTCCATCTCTGCCATGACCCACTCCTTAACCAGCACTGGCATTACAGGTATGCTTGGCTTTTTAAGTGGGTGCTGGGATTCAAACTCTGGTCCTGATGCTTGCTCAGCACCTGGTCTTACTGGCCCATTTCCCCAGGCACATATTTGAACTTTTCATGTTTGTATTAGAGGGTTGGGAAATTGCTCTTCTTAAAAAAAAGTCTATCAATGGTTTCAACATCATTATTAAACAATATGAATATTTCCTGTTGCTAATAAAGTTACTGTAGCATGTATGAAAATCTGGAGAATGCCTGATATCATTCTAGGGTCTTGCCTCTTCCACAAAACTGTTTTAGTCTTTGTATTTTAAAGGCTATTTTTAAAAAAAATCCCTTTTTATTATTAGAGATTTTTTTTCTGGATTATTGGAATCTATTTTCCTAGGTAATCTTTGAAATCATCTGTTGTATATAATTCAATATTTTATTAGAGTGGGCTGGAGAGACGGCTCACTGGTTGAGAGACCCAGGTTTGATTCCCAGCACCTTCATGGCAGCTCACAACCATCTATAACTCTTTCTATAACTTCCTCTTCTGGCCTCCTTAGGTACTGCATGCAAGTGGTATACTGCCAAACATGTAGATAAAACATCGATACACATAAAATAAAAAAATTAAAAATTTCTGCTAGAAGTCTTGTAATTTGTAATTAATAAGAACTGTTATTTTAATAACACTGAATCTTCTTGGCTAATGGAGGCAGTTTGTAGTTATTTGTATTGCTTGGAAATGCTCCAAATGTCTTTGCATGACGTCTGGGCATTTATGATTAAGAGGCTATCAAAGTCATTTATTTTTGTTTTGGAGAAACCGTTTTATAAGGAATACATCTATGTGTGTTTCATAAATGGCTATTCATTCAACTTTTATATTTAAATAATTTTCAGGTGCAAATATTGGTACATTCTCGACAACTTTTTAACTTATTTTTCATTATATTGACTAATATTTACCAGGCTATAGTAATTGTTTAAACTAAGTATTTGTAAATTTGATAGTATTATCCCGTAAGAATGTAGGAAGTGAGGAAGAAAGAGGAAGGGATGGAGACAGGAAGAAGGAAGAAGGGAAGAATAGATTTTTTTATCTTGGTAGCTATATATTTATATGTATATATACATTACATTCAATATGAAAACATATTCTCCAGCTTCCCTAATACTTGACCAGCCCTGGATAATGAACCAGACTGTGTGTTTGGGAGGACACTTATTGAATGATGAAATTTTAAAAACAATATGTATCTATTTTAGTAACAGACTTCTTACTAAACCATTGTTGGTTCTGAGAATAAACCTTACTATGGTAGTGACTCGTTGCTCTGTTAATGTATCTGGGCTGATGATTTTCTTTAGGGCTTTTTCCTCCTCTATAATCACCAGCGAGATTCAGCTGGAGCCTTCTTCCATTGTGATAATTTTATCAGGTTTTGGGATGAGGTTAAAATAAACTGGGAAGGTTTCCATCTTTCTTTCTACTTGCATATTTTAAATTGCAAAAGAAATCTGTAATTTCAGAGTCAAAAATAACATCCATAAAATCATCTGGGTTTGGCAAATTTGGGGGGGATAATTATCATCATTTTCAATTTTATTCAGGGTGGATCATCTACATATTGAGCCAGTTAGGGTTATTTATATATTCCACACAGACCATCCACTTCATCAAGGGTTGCAGGGGGAAGTGGCTCCTATTGTTCACCCTTGCAGCACTGCCAGTCAAAAAAGGTTTGAGTAAGAACATCCATTGCTTATTCTAGCAGCATGACTGCAAAACTGGCTGGCCTGCACTGTAGCCTGTGATACGCAGACTGTTTTTATTTTATTTTAAAAATTACATTCTTTTATTTGTGCGCGCGCGTGCATGCGCACGCGTGTGTGTGTAAGAGAGAGGTGGGGAGGGAGGGAGAGAGATGGCATGTATGTGGTAGGCAGAAAACATCCTTAGAAACTGTTTCTCTCTAGCATCTGGATTCTGGGGATCAAAGTCAACGCATAAAGCTTGGCAGTAAGAGCCTTTACCTCCTGAGCCATCTCACCAGCCCCCTGTCTTATTTAGTTTTAGTTTTGCTTCTGAAAAAGATAAAAATCTCAATATATTGTGATTATTTGAAAAGACTTGTTGGTTAGCATCAAGGAGGGTCAACACTCCGTGATATTCCCTAGCTTAACAATCACGCACGGGTGCGAGACATAGTGCGGCATGCGGTATTCTAGCATAAGCGCAGAATGTGTGAGGATCAGGGTCGTTGGTGGCAATTAACGTGTACATCACCTAAACCACCCGTCATTTCTCTGAGAGTAAATATTCTAGTTATTTTGAAATGTACAGTGCACTACTAATCTGCGCGGGGTATTAGAGCTCCGTGCTTGCGAAGCCGTTTTTCCTCCTCTTCCATCTTTCTCTGAGCTAGTGTCAACTGTCAACTTGACAGACTCTGGAATCGTCTGATTAAGGTGGGCCCCTGCATGCCTGGAAGAGATTGTCTTGCTTGCCTTGAGGTGGGAGGACCCATGCGCACTCCCTGACTGGGATCCTGGCTTGTATAGATGGAGAAAGAAGGCTGGGCTGCAGCCAATTCTGCACACATCTGTTTTCTGGTTGTGGATGAGTTGTGACCAGCTACTTCCCACTCATGCTGCCTTGACTTCCCCACTACGATGGGCTGCACCCAGGAACAATGAGTCAAGATAAACCCTTTCTCCCTAAGATGCTCTTGTCAGAATATTTAAAACAGCAACAGGAAAAGAAAGTAAGATGTCGTTCCAGGATCCAGTAGCCTTTATGCTCTTCCCTACAGCAATGGTATCAGCTTTCTGAGATTCTTTACATAACTCCGCGCAGTACTGGTCATTCTGGGTCTACCTCACTTAGTTTAGCATGGAGGCTTTCAGGTCCGTCTATGCTGCGTCAAATGACAAGATAGTGTCCTGAATGGCTCAATAATATTCTCTCTCTTCCTGCGTGAGTGTGTCTTTTGTCGCATTCTACTTACAGATTCATCTGTTTAGGAGCATTGGTTGATTCCACATGTCGGTTGTGTTGAACGGCAATGCCGTGAATACAGAAGGGCAGATACCTCTGACATGCTGACCTCATTACCTTCTGGTCAATACTTCATAGGAGAATTGCCTGGGTCACATGGCAGTCAGTTTTCAGAGGAATTTCCATACCGGCAGTATTACTGTAAGTCTCTGTCAATTGGAGTTCCCATTTCTTCTCAGCATTTGCAGCCCATCATTTCCATCAAGGTCACTAGGTGCAATGTCATATACCCATGATCGCAGCATTGGAGGTAGGGGGCAGACTCAGGGGGATCCCTGAGGCTCACTGGCCAGTCAGGCTAGCCAAACACATGAACTCCATGATCCCGTCTCACATATGAAGGCTGAGAGCTAGTGAGGAAGACACCGGACGTCGATGTGCAGTATGGCTCTGCATATGTGTACAAGTGCACATGTGTAAGAATACAGATACAAACTAACAAGTGTATAAAGATGCAATTCGTATATTCAGGAATATACCACTGATATTAAAAGTTATCTTTTGGTTTCATCGATAGCGTCACAAAACTATGGCAACCCAATCCCAATATAGCCTCCAACCACTCTTGAAACTATGATTCACTTTTTAAATAGTCAAAAATTGTATTTTATCCCATTTTATTCCTCAACTTTCCCCATTCTACTTCAAGTAATCTTCCTCAATATTGTTTTCAATATTTATTTATTGTTTGTTTTTTACAAAACTATGGA
Source organism: Ellobius talpinus (assembly GCA_001685095.1). Taxonomy (NCBI): domain Eukaryota; kingdom Metazoa; phylum Chordata; class Mammalia; order Rodentia; family Cricetidae; genus Ellobius; species Ellobius talpinus. Next base: position 11,047 of record LOJH01005798.1, on the reverse strand, counting down.
AATAATTTTTCTATAACTAGATAAACATATGAATTGAAAGCTTTTTTTAATTATCAGTGAACATAAGGCTTTATGTGCCAGTTGCCTCTTGGATAGAGCTATGATTGCTATTGTTAGTACATAATTAGTCAAAACAATATAACCATGTCACAAAACTTTATAAATAATTACTAAACAAAACTCAGTGATTAGAAATAAAGCTTAATGAGATGAATGGGGTCATATTACATATTACTTTTATGTATGCATAACTAATTATCATTTGAATAAGACAGGATTTTCTCAATTGCGTTCATATATTCCATATTGCTAAATGTAAGCCCCGAGGAGCTTTGTTCTTAGACAAAAAGATGGAAGTTCTGTAACAGCAATGTTGCTGAAAAGATCAGCACCTTCTAGATCATAAACTGAGGCGGTACCCAGGGGCTAAAGCAGTTTGATCCTATCTTGATAATGCTAATTCATTTCTCAGTTTTATTAATGGCAAAGTATTGGTGTGCTGCCTGGTCATTAGAACTTTCTCATTTGGATTCTACTGGTATCTATGAAGCGATCAGCGTCTCAGTCAGGTTTTGCTGTGTAACAACAGAATGTCAATGGCACATGACAGGAACTTTGATCACAAAGACATCATTTGCAAATGTCAAGCAGTGGTCTTGGTCGTCAGTGTTTTGGGACATATTTGGTCTCTATATATTTAGCTAAATGTTACTTAGTCTCAATTATTTAAAATAATAAAATCAGGATTCTTTAAAATGTGATGAGCATGGGGAATTATCATGAATATATTTCATTTTCAATAGAGATTTTAAAGTTCTTTTCTTTTAGAAATGCTTTTAAGAGTTTTCTAAAACCAATGCCCTTTGAATGGAGCTAATGAGATGTTCTTTAAGCTATATAAAGATTTTTTTAAGTTACATGTCATGGATAGTTAAAGTACTTGCTGTACACAAGTCTGACACATGGGTACTCTATGACACATGTGACAATGTGGAAGCACCCTCATAAACCCAGTGTAATTTTTTTCTCCCAGCAAATGCACAGATAAACAGAGGCATACTTGGTTTAGATGTGAGGACAGTCCAAGGTGAAGCTGCCTTGGCTCCCTGGTGGCATGGTATTGTGATAGAAATAGCGAGTCATCCATTCCGACGCCACACCCACTTATGCCCACATTTATCAGGCCAAAGAAAGTCAGAGCACCAAGTCCAGTGTCCACGGGACAGGATGAATAAATACTCGTATCACAAGTTGGGAAGGGTCGTAGTGGGGTGCTTCTTGAACAGTCTAAGACACTATAGCTGCTGATTGTTCTAACAAAGGGTAATTTAACAAGAAGATACAGACCACCGCCAGGCTTCAGCAAAGCACTGCCTACTCCTCTCCAGAGTTCCTTTTCTTCCTGCCATGGAGATCAAGGCCCTTCCATTCAGAAACTACCTGAGTCACAGACTGAGGGCAAGATGATGCCAAGATTCAAACCTCCCTGGAGAAAAGCATCCGCATCTTAAAGCACTGAGATGTCAGACCACCCTGATCAATTCAAGGCATTTTGTTTGGTTCAGCTTTTCTAATGTAATAGGGTAGAGGCTTTTGGACATTTTCAAAGGTGAAGCCTAAATAGGATTCTGAGTTCTAGGCCAGCCTAGTCTACAGAGTGAGTTCTTGAACAGTCAGGAACATACAGAGAAACCCTGTCTTGAACCCCCCCCCCACAAAAAAACAAGCAAGGTCTAAATCTTAGGGAGGAGCAGGTAGATGGCCTCCATCATGCAATGGTTTGACAGTGGTGAGCTCAATCTACTCTGAGAAGTAATTACACTTCCCATTTTGATCTGTTCCCAATTAGCAGTGTGAGCTCTGACCTGCAGTAACGCCTGTGCGATGTACTTCTTGCCATGACTCTCTTAAGGATGGGATTTACTATCTTGTGTATTCACAGAGCTGTGCAGCTAACACAATCCAATTTCAGGACAGTTTCATAACTTTTTTTTTCTTTCTTTCTTTTTTTTGTTTTTCGAGACAGGGTTTCTCTGTAGCTTTGNCCTCAAACTCACAGAGATCCACTTGCCTCTGCCTCCTGAGTGTTGGGATTAAAGATGTACGCCACTACCGCCCAGCCCAGTTTTGCTATCTTAATTCCATGCCATCCCTCTTGAAGCTCACCTCAGCCTTTGGTAAACACTAAAATTTCTGCTTCTGGTCCCTGCCTTTGCCTTTTTGACCTTTCGTGCAAATATGTTTCTTCCACACTTATGGCTCTTCCACTGGAAGAGTTTGAAAAGTTCTTTCTTATAGCCTTTTACAGAAAAACAATATTTCTGAAATTAATCTTTATCTCATTTTTATTTGTGCTTGAGATGTCTTGCAGATAACAAAACAAAGACTTATGTTTAATTCAGTTTGGGAGTTTTTTAGCCTTGGATATAGAACACCTATGTTTGATTCTTTGATTATTGTTATTTATTGTTTAGCGGGATCACTATATAGCCTAGGCTGACATTCAGCTCAGGTTCCTCCTGCCTCAGCCCCGAGTGCTAGGGTTATAAGCATAAACCACATCCCCATACTGGAATTCTCATATAACAAGATTTCACTTATTGCTGTCACCTAGCTTTCTTTCTTCTTCATTATGACATGTACCATTTTTTTCTAGATTTTTCCTGTGCTGAATATATTTCCTTCTTCCTTCCTTTCTAGAAGTTACTGATAACAAACAAGCTTTTAATAATTTTTTTTGCTAAATATTTGGAATATGTCCATTCCGTTCAATTTCATGAAGTTACTTTAAGGGTGAACACATATTCATTCATCAGTGTGGGTTAAGGCTGGCTTATAATTTGATTCTCCTATTCTTTTTATTGTTCTTTCTCATGGTGGAGGGCACTGAGGTTCTTAGGGCCTCATTAAGTGAGAAATAGGCCCTTTTTCTGTTCCTTTTAAAAGTTCAAGAAGAATAATAGTATCTTTTTAAATAACCTTGGGTTTTATTTGTTGAACAGATTTTAGATTATGAATCTGTTTCCCTAAGACACAAGACTGTGTAAACTTCTATGTCTTCTTATGTGTTTTTTCCCTAGAAATTAGGACATTTTGCTGACACTTTCAAAAGCATTGAATTGCTTTCATTCATGGTGCTATGATCATTGGCATTTTCCAAATGAGCTAGACTGTGCTGTGTGAGTCTTGCCTTACTGATATTATTTCCTCCTTTGATTTATTTTTAAAGAAATTATTTTTGGCTTTGTTGATACTCTTTATGTTGTTTCTATTAATAATCTACTTTTTATTTCAATAAAAGATGCTTCTATTTTCAAGATTGAGGCTTAATTCATTGATGTCAGTCTTCTTCATTTAAATAAAGTATTTGAAGCCATACCGCTCTATGTGCCATGTTAACCGTATTTATAAGTTGGCATGTGTGCTGGTGAGTTTTATGTCAATTCGACCAAAGTATAGTCATCTGAGAGAGAACTTTGATTGCAAAAACAGGCTGTAGGCAAACCTGTAGAGAATTTTTTTTTAATTAGTGATTGATGGAGGAGGGCCTAGCCCATTGAGATTAGTAGTATCCTTGGGTTGCTGGTCCTGGGTTCTGAAAGAAAGGAGGTTGAACAAGCCATTGGGAGAAAGCCAGTAAGAAGCACCCTTCCAAGTTCCTGCCCTCTTTGAGTTCCTGTCCTGACTTTCTTAAGGGATGGACTCTGGATCTGAAAGAGTGAGCCAAATAACCCCTTCCTCCCCATCTTGCTTTGGTCTTGGTATTTCATCACAGCAATAGTAACCCTAACTAAGACAATATGCAATGCCATATTTTTATTTTCTAACTTTCTTGATGGCATCATTAGGATCAGTGTGCTATTTTGAACTAATCCAGTAGATTTGTTTAATTTCCTCATTTTCAGTCATATGAGGCTTTGTTTTTGTTTTTATATTTTGAGGATTTTGCTACCATTTGTTTACATGAAGTCACAATTCATCCAAATGTGTCAGGTCTGACCTTGTGACCATTGCCATATCCCGGAGTGTCCCTGTGTGTTTGAAGGACAGTTCCACACTTACATAATCGATGTGTGCAAATTAAATCCCACTCTCTCATTGAGAATGTTCAGCTTTCTACATACTGGCTGGCGTTTGGTCTGCTGGTTTTATTACTAAGAGAACTAAAAACAAAACAAACAAGCAAACAGAAAACCTCTTTAGTGTGCTTTAGTTTTGCCGGAGATTAGTTGGCCTTTCAGGGGTTTGCTTACTTTGCTTTACATATTGTAAGGCAATATTGAATGGTGAGTTTAAATTTTATCATTGATGTGTACCATTTCACATCTAGTAAAAAGACTAGATCTTTTCCTTAAAGACTAATTTGACAGAAAAGGGCCTAGGAATGCCGGTTTGAGGGAGCTGACAGTTTTTCTATTGTTTCATTTTCAGTAACTGAATGTGTATCCCTGATTTCATATGTTCAGTTTAAGCTGCTTGCTGCCCCCCTTTATTCAGACTGACATCTTTATCTTTTAACTGGGCTATTCAGTCCTAATTCATGTAGCTATTAATATTTTGTTTCACACTCTCCATCTCATTGAGTGCTGTATTAACTGCATGATCTGCCTCATGGCCCCTTTTACCGTCTCTTCCCTTCCTCTGGACTGAGTCTTTGAGCCACCCTCTGTCTTCCCCTCTGTTAGTTTGAGAGCAATATACTCATTTGATTATTCTTATAGTGCTTAGTCTCGAGGAAGAAACAAGTATTCCTAACTTATCAAAGCCTAGAGCCAACCACTTTATTCTCCTTAAGGAAAATGCAAGAAATTAGAACACTCTCATTCCACTTAAGACTCTTCACTTTTGATTATTGCACGTTTCTGTAATAGGCACAGTTTGCTCAGAAGTTATATGGAGACGTATATCAGAGAACTTCTTTTTCCGATAGTCTATTTTTTCTTTCAGTTAACAGAAAAGTGGGTGATAAAAGGAGATTTCCTTTATTACTCCACCTTAGCTGCCTTTTTCTGAACAAACAGCTCATTTCAGGAATTTGTTATTGTTTTCAGTTGGCTCTGCCCTATCATTGATAGTCAGGATGGGTTACTTAGAAACCTGACTCTGTAAACCTGGAAACCGGTATTTCTCTCATTGAATGCATAGTCTTTTGCTTGTATTGTTTTTCAAATCCTCCCATCAAATTCTAGATTCTGTTTCTCTACTTGCTAGTCTTGCGACTTGCTTTGACAAACAATATTATAATTAGGTTCACTTTCTATAAGGGACTGACTAGAGGATATGAGACAATCCTACTGAAGCCATCTTATGGCAGCCAGGCCCAGCCAAGCCCACAGCCAACCAGATACACAAACGAACCCAGTAGAAAGACCAGAAGGACCCAGAGAAGTCCACCTTACACCATTAGACCGTATGACTGTAGCCTAAGCAAACAATTATTTCAGGCTACTGCATTTTGATGTTATTTATTATCCAGCAAAGGCGGACTGATAAGTCCTTCCTTATTCAAAACTTTTACTCTCAGAAGAAAGGAGAAAGGAACAGTTCAGATGGTTTTCAGGTTTGGCAGATTAGAATTCTAGCTGGGGGCTGGGGGCTGGGCAGGTAGGGAGGCAATAATATGTGAGGAGAATATCACCCACATGCTAAAGCTGCCCTGTGTTAATGGCCATTTTTCTCAATTAGTAACTCTTGGAACAAAGTGCTACAGCATTTTAAATCATTAGTGAATCACCATGGTGGTTTCATTTTGTGGGATATTGCTGGCCATTGTCTTGTTTTACTTAATGTCAAGTTCTTTGTTTGGTAATGCAGTAGCCAATTATAATACTAAAATTGCAGAAAAATGTGTTTTATTTACAGCCCGGGCGGGGGGTTGCTCTGCGTAAATAAAGTAGAAACTTTACATATTAGTGGCCTGTGTGGTAGAAATTTGGACTGTATGCTGGGAGGGAGGAAAAAGCTCCAGACAGCTGTGTTTAACAACTGTGGGGGGAAGGGAGGGCGAGGATTATAAAAATGAAAGCTGATACTTGAAGTATAAAACTGAGATTCTAGAAACAGGAATGAGAGACATGGAGGGGGGAGATTTGTGTGATGTTTTGGTTATGCTGAAGACAGGAAGTTTCAGGGCTTGTTAGTCATCGTCAGATTTGCCAGGATAGAATAAAATCAGAAGGAAGTGAAAATTTGAAGCCACACTAAGTAAGGTCTGAGGTCTGCCTGGATTCAAAATTAAGTCATAATTTGGCTTCAATGCACTGGTCTACAAAATCATAAAACACATTGCATTAGTGCTATCCAGTACAGTAATGTTAACACTACACACATTTTAATGGTATTTCTGATATTTCCGAAGGTGTGATTTAAATCAACATTTACAGTAAAAACATTTATGATTTAACTAAAGGAAGAAGCACTTAGCTAAAATAATAATCAACATAACAGTATTCCCCAGAGACCATATCTAGCTATAAAAAGTACCACTAAGTCTGCATAAATATTAACGATAAAGCTTGATATAATTTTGCATGTGACTGTCCTCAGCCTTGACCTATTTTTTTCTTTTGAGTGACGGGTCTATTATTAAAGAATGTCAAGTTAAAGCATTATCATTTCACATTAAAACGAAGATTGCTGACCCTTCCTTATTTCTTTCCTCATTACCATGGTCCCATATCCTGAGAAGGAAAAGGAAGGAGTCTGTGACCACGCAGAAGAAAAAAAGGCTGAACAAAGACTACATTTGCCCATTCTATGATGAGGGGAAACAAATGGTTTAACTAACACACAATTGGGCAAAGGCAAGTTCTTAGACTGGATAACCTAGACACAAGCAGAACATTACGGAAAGCGATTTTACGCCCACCCCTTCTTAAACTCATACAGATAGCTCCCCCATCCAAACTGTACTTGTGTCTGCTGACAGGCGAGTACAGGTAATTGCCTCCAGGTGTTTGCCTGCAGGAAGACATTGAAATTCAGTGCCAGCAACAGCAGCTTTCTAGGCAGCAAAATCTAACCTGCAGGAACCTCCCAGGCACAGGCACATTTCAGAACAGCAATGGCAACTGGCTGCAGGGTCCTAGGCCCACAAAGCCAGGCTGACAAGAGAACAAACAAAAAGGAGGAAGTGCTCATTAACCAAAATTTAAGGTTAAAAACAGAGATGTGCCCTGGCTTTTAGAAAAGTTTTTAAAATGCTACTCCTCTCCCAGAGAAGATATAAATTATGAGCGTAATTACGCTTCTCTTGAAGTTCTGCTTCCACACACAATCATACTTTAGAATAATTTCTTGCTGAACAATAAGCCACATCCTCTGGGCCCGGTGACTAGATACTGCCGGACATTCGATTACAAGTGGCAGACCAGTAGCTTTTAGCTTAATTCTCCCACTCAGGTGACAACACACAGTTTGAGAGGCACAAAGCTACAAATGCAAACTAAATATGAGTATACAATGTAATCAAAGTTTAGCAGCAAGAACCAGGTCAGAGAAAGAATCTTCAGCTGACTGTGGGGAAAGCTAAGCAGCCCCCTTCTCTTATCTTTTAAAAAGGAATTTCAAAATGGAGATTCAGGAATGAGCATTGGGTTATCTCCGGAAGTTGCATTGCATGTGAGATAAAAAGCCAACCAGCGGGGGCTGGAGAGATGGCTCAGAGGTTGAGAGCATTGCCTGCTCTTCCAAGGGTCCTGATTTCAATTCCAAGCAGCCACATGGTGGCTCACAACCATCTGTAATGAGGTCTGGTGCCCTCTTCTGGCCTGCAGTCATACACACAGACAGAATGTTGTATACATAATAAATATTTTTTTTTAAAAAGCCAACCAGCTGGGCGGTGGTGGTACATGCCTTTAATCCCAGCATTCAGGAGGCAGAGGCAAGCTGATCTCTGTGAGTTTGAGGCCAGCCTGGTCTACAAGAGCTAGCTCCAGGACNCTCTTCTGGCCTGCAGTCATACACACAGACAGAATGTTGTATACATAATAAATATTTTTTTTTAAAAAGCCAACCAGCTGGGCGGTGGTGGTACATGCCTTTAATCCCAGCATTCAGGAGGCAGAGGCAAGCTGATCTCTGTGAGTTTGAGGCCAGCCTGGTCTACAAGAGCTAGCTCCAGGACAGCCTCAAAAGCTACAGAGAAACCCTGTCTCAAAAAAAAAAAAAGCCAGCTGGACCTCAGTACCCTCTTCTGGTGTCTTGGTGACAGTTCCTACAGTCTACCAGAGTTGAGAGGATGACTTCCGAGAGTCAGACACACAAGAGGGTACCATGGTCAGTGAGGTTGAATTTACAACTACATGCTGAAACGTCATTTTTTCATCCTTTTGTAGTCTGAAACACACACACACCAAGAAGTCTTTTCTGAGTAATTTGACTAGTTCACGAGGACAAATCTGAAAATACTGACCATAAAGACTTCAAAAGAAGTGTAAAGCAGGCCAGCTTGCAGGGAATTTCCCAGTCAGTGCGGACTGGCTCCCAGCTCCGACTCGGCTTTGGGGTGCTATTCCTAATGAGATGGAGGTTACCAGGATCTCAGATAAGAGGAAGAGAATTGGATAAACAGCAACAGGAGAAAGCAGACAGTATGAGGAAGAATAAAATCAAAAACTGCCATTAACATTTCAGAGTAAGATGTTTACAGGAAGAAGAAAGGGGTGTTTAGAAAAATATTAGGGAGATGTCCTTAGATATTAAAGATAGAGTTGTAAAAATGAAGAAATTCAAGGAATGTGTTAGAAGACAATGAAGAGAAATTTTTCAAATGAGAAGTGAAAGTAGAAAATTAGACAAGAAAAGAAAAGAAAAATGGTGGCGATACCCAGGTGGTATATTGTCTGATTGCTTCCTGAAAGAACACAGAAAAGGTGGGTAAGAAAATGATGGAGGTATAACTTGAAAATATTTTCCCCAAATGAAATAACACTATATTTTAAGCCAAACTTTGACCAAGAGAGCCCGAAATATAATAATAAAAAATTAGGTATGTCACTATGAAATTCAGAATATGTGGATGAAGAGAACTGACTCTGAGCACTGAGAAAAAACACATTTCACACGAAGAGAGATACAGAGCATCCGGGAACTCCTCAACAAGCCAGAGATCATTGGTTCCGTCCCTTCAAAAGACTGGGCAAAAAGCCTTCCTATCTTAGAATTCTCTCTTCAGCAGAAATGTAAGTGTAAGTAACCTGAGCATCAGATGAAGGTAATCTCGAAGGAAAGTCTTCAAAAGTTTTGTTTTCCATGAACCCTTTCCTGAGAAGGCCCTGGAGGGAGGACACACTGAAAATGAGGGGATAAACTCCGAACAAGAAAGGCATGGGTTTCAGGTACTGGCTGTCTGGCAGGGGAAGAGAGAAGATGCCTGTGAAAGGGCACCCCCAAAACTAGCAAGTCAGACCTTAGAAGCTTGGACAGAAAACTAGGCATGTTTGCTCACATTTGTAACTCAGGGGAAACTGAGGCAGGCAGTGTGCCACTTCAAGACCAGTTTGGACTACATAGTGCAATTCCATCACAAGCAAAACCAGAGATGTTCCATAAGGCAAGATAATATTATATGCCATGAATTTAAGTGTATTGATGTGCTTAGCTAATAGGATGAATTAATAAATGCATACATATCTAAGTAAAAATATAAATCAAGGGTTTCCTTTAGGAAACTGAAATAAGAGGAAATCATAATAGGGTGTGTGGACTGGCTTGGAACCATATCCTCAGCGACATTCATGGTCATGGGGATAACATTAAATACTGACTGGTGACTCAATCAAATGATGCTCCACAGGGGCACATGGGATATGTGCTGGGGATTGAGAATGTGGATGAAAGTGAAATCAAAGCTGTTTGAGAGTGAGACTTGAGAGTGAGATGTCACCTATAATATCTAATATTCAAAAGTCAAAATTCAGAAGGATGCTTAGGTTATATTGAAACATATGCAAATATACAATGACTGTCTTTAAAGAACTAAAAGCTTTTGCTCCTCAGAATGAGAGACCAGATGCATTTCTAAGAGATAGCCTTTCATATCATATCTTACTATGACCTAAGTCTCTAGCACAATATCCCTAGTGCTGTGACACTTTAATCAGTTGCTGTAAAGTTATCATGTTGCTACTACATAACTGTAATTCCGCACTGTTATGAGTCGTAATGAAAATATCTGATATGTAGAATATCTGATATGTGATCCATATGAAAAAGTCATTCGACCCCCAAAGAGGTTGAGAACCACTGCCCTAAACCTTCAATCATCTGAAGACAGGGACATGGAAGACACAGTGTAGAATGGTATCCTCTCTGACATGTCTGCGTTGAGCTTGAATAAAGGAATATCTATTTACTAAGAAATGCTTGAGGACAGAAAGAGTTACAACAGAACAAAAAACTTTCTGGGATAACAGGAAGGCTTTCTGGGATAAAAAGTAAAAAAAAGAAATGAACAAGATAGGAAAAAGTCTTGTATTCTGTCTTTGAAGACTTTATTGGATCAAACTGCACTGAGAGACAACAGTTTTATAAATATCTTTTTAAATGGGGATGGGGTGGGGGTGGCTCATTCAGGAAGGTACTTGGGTGTAAAAGCTTGAGAACCTGAGTTCAAATTTCTAGCACCCATGTAAAAATCCAAGCACACGGCACACACCTGTAACCCTAGTGTTGTGTGAGCAGAGACTGGCAGATTTCAGCAGCTGTGTGGCCAGGCAGCCTAGCTGCAAAAATGGATTTCAAGTTCGGTGAAAGACCCTGCCTCAGTAGATAAGGTAGTGAGAAAAAGAGGAACATGCTCTATGTCTCCCTGACACATATGAACTCAGGTATATGTACACTTGGAGGCACACACATAAATACATACAGTCACACAAATTCTACATATACCACACACAGAAAAAAGAAAATAAATAAAGCTTCATTGTTTTAATCGGTTTAGGTATAAAGTACTGAGAATCCATGTTGACAGAGGTTTCTGTCCCACCACGTCCCACAGCCTTTCAGTCCCAAAGAAACACACAGAGGCCTACATTAATTATAA
>LOJH01005797.1:16772-28412 GCA_001685095.1 Ellobius talpinus | reverse complement strand
TCCAGGACAGGCTCCAAAGCTACAGAGAAACCCTGTCTCGAAACAAAAACAAAACTTTATGCTGAACCCTGTCTTGAAAAACCTAAAAAAAAAATAAAAAATAAAATGAATCTTGAGAGTTGGAGTTAAAGTTGGAATCATTTATCCCAACACCCTTATTTTGCAAATGAATACCCTGAGATCCAAGGAAAACAAAAAAATTTGTCCAGAGAAATATGTTATCAAACTCCCGATATTTAAAACGATTCATTCTGAGAATTTTATGTGTTCCCAACTTTGTGAATGTTTGCAAATAATCTGGTTTTAATGACTAAAGTGCTTGCCATGAAAAGTAAACCAGTAGCTAAGTGTGGTGGTGAACACTAATCTCAGCACTTGGGAGGCAGTGGCAAGCAGGGCTCTGAGTTCAAGGCCAGCCTGATCTACAGAGAGAGTTCCAGGACAGCCAAGGCTGTTACACAGAGAAACCCTGTTTTGAAAAAACACACACACACACACACCAAAATAAGTACATGTTTCTTTTTCTCACTTTTGTGCATTGATCCTATGATAGGTGTTTTCAGTTATTACCAAGCTACTTAGCAAGTGGAGCATGCCATTCCGTAATATTTTCAAAATTCCTATGGTGTGTGTGCACCCTTCTATCAGGAAGCAAAAGTGGGGTCATTGTCGTGTCCAATAATCAGCAAAGTTCAGTACCTGCTTGCAGTATTTCATTCAGATTTGTACATCAGCAGTAAACAAATTGCTGTGTTGGAAATAATCAACTGCTGATGTCATTTGAGAGTCAAAGCCTACAATGTTGGAGTTGTTTGGGCTATCATTTCCAATTCTCCATCTTCTGAGTATCTTAACTAAACAGGCTTGGGGCCTTTGGGGAAGAGGATAGATTATGGTAGGTTGTGTTAGAAATTAATTTTATAGTACCGAGGATCAATTCCAGGGCCGCATTTATACTATCTAAGCATTCTACCACTGAGCCACATTCTCACTTCAAGATAACTCTTTTAATTGGTTTTTGACACAGTATCCTTTTGATTCCTTTAAGTTTTGTTTGTTTTTTTCATGGTAACCATGAAAATGATCTTATAATCATATAGCACATTTAATATTTCCTTTCTTTAAAAATCATCTTTCCTTTCTTTAAAAAAAATCTGATTTTATAAAGAAAGGGAAAAGAAGAATAGCATTAACTCTGGAAATAACTTTTGCAGTCAAGATTGTTGGAGCAGTTACATTTGGTAAAGTCATAGTAGTCAATTATTTTTTTTAGAAGTGCTACCAATGGGATTTGGGACATGGTTTAGTAGATAAAGCACTTGCCCTGCAAGCTTGAGGACGGGAGTCTAGGTCCCTTCAGCCCACTTAGAAACTGGACAGGTGAAATGGGCAACAGACACCCCAGCATTAGTGAGACAGTCTCCAGGGCGGGCTGGCTAGTAAAACAGTCAGCAAGCCCCTGCCTCTATCAATAGAGAGTGGTAGAGGAACACCTAACACCAACTGTGGAGCTACATGTACCATGTGCACACATGTGAACATTCATATACAGATGCACACATACACAGTTGTATTTGAATGTTGTTCTTTTAAAGTATGTGCAACAGTGGGGATGTGTGCATAGGAGTGCAGGTGTCTGTGGAGGCCAGAGGCATCAGATCCATCTGGAGCTGGAGTTACAGGCAGTTGTAAGCCGCTCTAGGTGTGTGAAACTGAACTGAGGTCTTGGGAAGAGTAGTGCACACTCCTAATGGCTAAGCCATCCCTTGGGCTCACGGTCAGTGGTTTTCAAACTGCTGCCTGATTCTGTGGGGTTTGAAGGAACAGTTAACTACAATGAAGAAAAAAATTGAAAGCTGAATTAAATGGAACTCAGGGCTTCCTGACAGAGCGTCAGTGAAATCACCTCCAAATCTGTGGGTTGTTTTGTTTTATTGGTTCTTTTAACATTTTTATTTTATATGCATTGGTATTTTGCTTCCATGTTTGTCTCTGTGAGGTTGTTGGATACCCTTGAATTGGACCGTTCTACAGACAGTTGTGAGCTGCCACATGGGTGCTGGGAATTGAACCTGGGTCCTCTGGAAGAGCAGCCAGTGCTCTTAACTACTCAGGCATCTCTCCAGCCCCTTGTTGATTCTTTTGAGACAAGATCTCATGAGCTATGTAGCCCTGGCTGGTTTGGAATTCATTACATAGACCAGACTGGCTTCACACTCACGGAGATCAGCCTGCCTCTGCCTCCCAAGTGCTAGGATTAAAGGTGTGTGTAACCACCTGCTGAAATTTTTTTTAATCCAAGATAACTTATATTTCATTTATGGGTTACTTTTGAAAAATATACCAACATTTGTTGCAACAAAGTATATACTTTCCTTGAGTATGATGTATAATCTGTATTTGGCTTTTGTTTCTTAGACCCTGTATTGGGCTATTTGATGAAAGGCCTGTGTGAAAAGCCTCTGGCTTCTGCTGCAGCCAAAGCCATTCATAACATTTGTTCAGTTTGTCGGGATCATATGGCTCAGCACTTTAATGGACTCCTAGAAATTGCCCACTCCCTTGATTCTTTCATGTTGTCTCCCGAAGCTGCTGTGGGTTTGCTAAAAGGTTAGTAACAGTCTCTTCTCAACCATTACTTGTGGTTATCTTAAGTTTTTTTTTTGAAGTTTTTTAGTTATAATGTTCTTAGTGATGGCAAAAGTTGCTTTTCTGTTCAGGGGAAATTTCCAATATGTGTTCATACATTCTTTTCTTAGCAAAACTTAAGCCTGTCAAATTAATTCACACTGCTTTGCAGTGTGTATAGTGTAATTATAGACTTGGGGTAGAGACAACACATTCGTGTTTGCTGCTAAGAAGAAATGAATGATGCGTTATATCAATGTGAAAATCAGCCTGAATTCTTCTAAACAAACACACGAGAAAGCTATAATTTTAAAAACAGTACTGATCTTTTTTAAAAGAATTCTATTTATCTTTGTAATGTAGATCAACTAATTTAATTACCTCAATTCAGCCTTTATGCTCTTCATTTGAGTCATTTTGTTTTTTCAGGAACAGCTCTTGTCCTAGCAAGACTCCCTTTGGATAAGATTACTGAATGTCTTAGTGAGCTATGTTCTGTTCAGGTTATGGCATTGAAAAAGGTGAGCCCAAATAAGGAATTAAACAAATATATACTTATATATGTTCAGAAATAAAAAGTACAATTCCTGTTTACAAGTTAGTTATCATATGTTTAAAAAGATAATTAACTGAAATTCATTAAAATTAGTAATTGTATTTGCATCCTAGAAAATATACAGTTGGACATTAATTTACATCAAGGAAACAGTCTGAGAAAAGCATTGTTAGGCATTTTGTAGGTATTCAAATATTTGACTATTATACAAACCCAGAAGATCAGTCATTTGAAAAGACTTCTTGATGCAAGTCAAGAGACATAGCAAACACTGGGCATATAAGGGCTGCTGCTACCATAGCAATTTCTTTTTCCTGAGTATATGTACACTTTAAAATATTGGTAAGGCCAGACTTGGTATCCCTTGCACTTGAGAGGTCAATTCAGTAAGATCAGGACTTTGAGACTAGCTGGGCTACGTAGTGAATTTCAGGCATCCCAGACTAAATAGTGACACACTCTTCAAACAAAGCCAAAGTAGCAGTAATAGTAGTATAGTAGCACATCAGCAATGGTCATGTCAGAAGCATCACAGACACAGAGTAAACATTGCACACTGCTGTTTGAGGAGCTGGAAATCAGTGTTAAGTTTTTCCGATCCATTATAATCTTGTAAAGTGACTTTATACACGTGGTCTCTCATTGACCAAAACATTGCTTATGTGTCACATGATTATTTAAAAATTAATAGATTCTCAGGGTGATGGTAGTTCATGCCTTTAATCCCAGCACTCAGGAGGTAGAGACAGGTGGTTCTTTGAGTTCAATGCCAACCTGGTTTACTGAGCAAATTCCAGGACAGCCAGGGCTATACAGAGAAACCCTGTGGGGGTGGGAGACAGTAGATTCTCAATATCGGTGATAACAATTTAGAAGGTCCAGTGTGAAAACCAGGTCCAGGAAGTAAAACCAACCATATTCTAGAAACCTGGAAACCAGGAGTATTGGCACACACCTATAATCCCAAGTCTAGGTGGGGAAGATTGAGACAAGAGGATCATGAGTTCAAGGCCAGCCTCACCTATGCAGTGAGACCGTTTGAGGAACAGAAAATCTCTAGTCTACCATATTTTGTTGAAGAACACTTTAAAGCTGTCAGCTCTTCTCCAGTTGCATTTCTAGTGCAATAACGCTAGACTTACTAATGGAAATTTTAGAACTTGCCATAATGGTCCTGAAGTTCATCTGTAATGATCTGTACTGCTAGCAGTATTTAAGGAATTTTAGGAAAGAGAATGAGAGACAGTTTGCTTTTAAAACATGCTTTAAAGAAGTAATAATCTTAACACTTTATCTTATAAAACTAAATGTAAATTGGGTATGGTGACACATGCCTATAATCCCAGTAGTCGAGTACTGAGGCAGAAGCAAACCTGTGCTACATATACATAGGAAGACTTTGTCTAAAACTTAAAACAAAACTGACCTGGGAAGAGGGTTCAGTGGGTCAGGGTGCTTGCCACCAAGCTTGAGGATCTAAATTTGATCCCTAGGACCCACATGGTAGAAGGAGAGAACTGATTCTCACTACTTGTTCTGGACCTCCACTCGACACTCTGCCCACCCCAGACTTAATTGTGTTTTTTCTTTGTTTGTTTGTTTTTTGAGACAGGGTTTCTCTGTAACTTTGGCCCCTGTCCTGGAACTAGCTCTTGTAGACCAGGCTCGCCTGAAACTCACAGAGATTCGGCTGCCTCTGCCTCCTGCTTCCTGAGTGCTGGGATTAAAGGCATGTGCCACCACCGCCTGGCAAATGATTTTTCAAAAACTGCATGTAAGAACTGTGAGAGATGGCTCAGAAGTTAAGAGCACTTGGTGTTCTTATAGAAGACCTGGGTTCAGTTCTTAGCACCCTCTTCTGGCCTTCTTGGGCACCAGGCTTATACACAGTATACATACATATTTACTCATAAACTTAAATATTTTTTAGCTAAATATAAATATTACATATATTAAGTATAAAATAACAATGTACAGTTTCTATTATAGACATCTCAATCATAGATTAATAGAGAAAAAATCAAATGATATTTTATCCTCTCAAGTGATTACATAGTAAATACACTAATATGCAGTCTAATCCAGGGCACAACAAGATGGAGGAAAGTAGTTTGCAAATAAGAAACTTGTACCATGTGAGTAGTTTTTCAGCTCTTGTTAAAGAGATAAGCAGAAGTTGAGGCGAAGGTTGGTATGTAAGAATGTCTACTGCAGTATTCACTAAAGGTCTGTGTGTTAATGTCTTTGTTTCTTCAGCTGTTGTCTCAGGAGCCCAGCAATGGCATATCTTCAGATCCCACTGTGTTCTTAGATCGCCTGGCGGTAATATTTAGGTAAGAAGGGAGCTCTGGTCTCCTCTAGAGTTAAAATAAAAGCACAAATGAAACACCAAAATAAGCAAGCCAATAGTGGTGGTACAAACCTGTAATCCCAGTTCTAGGGAGGTGGAGGCTGGAAGATAAGAAGTTGAAGGTCATGCTTACTACACAGCAAGCTGAGGCCAGCCTAGGCTACATAAGAAGATCCTGTCTCTGACCCTACCTTGCTACATACAAACACACACAGAGATCAGCTACACCACCACCATCATCATCACCATCGCTTTGGTCATTATTTTGGTGGTTCTCAAGCTTTAGTGTGTACCAGAATCACCTTGAAACTCTTTCAAAACAGATTATTAGGTCCCATCCACCGAGGTATCTTGATTCATTGGATCTTTAGTAAGATGTAAACAGTTGACATTTCTTATAAGTTCTTAAGTGATACTGTTGTTTCTTCCTGCTGTTACAGAGACAATACTCTTCGGGATCATCGGTATATATTATATATATCCAAAAATTAATAAAGTCTCTTCAATGCTGGATGAAATAAGTCCTTTGCATTCAAGAGGAGCCATGATTAAAAAGACAATTGAGTAATGGTGACCAAAACTTGATCCTGGATGAATTGTATAGCTTATAAGTTTGTTAGACTCATGGGCAATTAGAATTTCAGAGTAATAGTTGCATAGTTGCATAGAAGAAGCCTATGCCAGGCATTGTTTTGGCTTATTAGCTATTACTATCAAGTGACTTAATGCAACACTTTTCCCTTCATAGCTGTGAGGGCCTGCTAACAATAGCTTCACCCGCTCCCCAAGGCAGAGTGTCTTTATAGCCTTGGCTGCCCTGGAACTCACTCTATAGACCAGGCTGGCCTTGAACTCAGAGATCTGCCTGCCTCTGTCTCCCAAGTGCTGGGATCAAAGGTGTGAATCATCACACCTGGCTGAACTTTCTGTGTTTTAATGCTCAGGGTAGGTTGTATGTATTTTTATTAATTTGGAAACAAACACATTTAGGTTTATAAGGAGAAATAATAGAAAAAGTAGTAGAGCCTGCCCTGCAGCCCATATAACCAGAGTTTCATGAAATTTCCTTGTTCTAGTAGAACTACCTTAGTGGCAGTTTGATGTTTGCATATGGGGGGTGGCTTAAAGTGTGTTTGTTTTACTTGAAATGGGCTAGAAGAAAACTGTGTTGGTGTAAGTAAATGACTCCACCATCTGATTTTATAAGCAGAGCGAGGTCTGGGTTCTTAGTTAAATTTATCTTTCACTGTTTGGGGCTGTTACCTTTTCCCAGGCACACCAATCCTATTGTAGAAAATGGACAGACTCATCCATGCCAAAAAGTCATACAGGAAGTAAGTACTAATGGATGCCTTTTTCTTTTCCCTTTAAGACTTTGAGGAGCTGTGTTGAGGAGACACTGTCTTTCACATGTTCATAGTGAGATTTAATTTGTTGGCATGGTTTTATTTTAGGTTTAGACTTGATAATAAAATAGTTGGGAAATGCACTGAAAATTCAAAGAGGTAGAAATTCTAAGACTAACTGATTGCTAAGAGGCTTAGTCAGTCCTAGCCTAATACTGTGACAAAGTAAGTGACATTAGCTTTCCCTCAGTATAATACTCCCTTGTACTTTATCCACTCAGAATAATATAAGGATCAAGAGATATGGGGTTTTTATTTGTTTGTTTCTTGCTTATTTTATAAATTGTGTATTTGTGCACATGCACTCGCATGGCTCATAGGTCAGAGCACAACCTGCAGGAGTTGGTTCTCTCTTTGTATTCTTGTGTTGCCCAGGGATTTAATTCAGGTCATAAGTTTTGGTGGCAAATGCCTTTACTGATGAATCATCTCGATAGCCAAAGTCATGGTTTCTAGAAGTGCATTGCAAACTTTGGAGGTTACATAAATACTAGATATCCTTAATTTTTCAGTGTAGCAGATAACTATTTATATCCCCAGTTCTTTTGTGTGTTTTCTGCTTTTCTAAAGCTACCTTTAAATATTTTTTTCCTCTGTAATTCTTTTTTATCCTCACTGAGGAATTCTGAAATTTAGGAAAATGTGTATCTGATTTTTATAGAGTTGGTGGTCTTGTTCTAACGAGTCACTGTGTTTCTCTCAAGAAGCAATTGGGTTTTAGTAATGTGTAATATATGAACCTGTGCACATCTGTATACATACTGGCTGAATCAGGCCATGCATACTACCATAAAGAAAATCTTATCCAAGTCAGACAGGTGTAATAATGTATGCAGTAATCCCAGTAACTCGGGAGGCTGATGCAGGAAGATTGTCATAGCTTTGAAGCTAGCCTGGGCCGCATAGTGAGCTGAAGGCCAATCTGGGCTATGGTGTAAGACTAATAATAATTACTTAGTTTAAAACAAATCAGATATTACCAATTTAGGATTATTTTCTCAGCTATTAGTTGATATGCTTTCTTTCTAATATTTTAACTTTTGATTCAGATATGGCCAGTTTTGTCTGAGACTCTAAATAAACACCGAGCTGACAATCGGATTGTAGAACGTTGTTGCAGATGCCTGCGCTTTGCTGTTCGTTGTGTAGGCAAAGGGTCTGCAGCCCTTCTACAGCCACTAGTCACACAGGTAAGTTTTCCTTGAGGGACATGCTGTGTACAGAACTATACTTTCAGCGTAAAAACTTTGTTGATGAAATGAAGCCGTTTTGATTGATTGATTTAGAAAGGAAAATATATTTTAATAAATAGGTACGTGAAGTAAGTGTGTTGTCCATAGAGAAAGAGCTTGTGTAGCTGTTTGATTACTGGCTAAAATCCTGTGAAGAGAAGAGCTCGTGCTCAGCTTTTATGTGCCAGTGGTAAACATTTTATATCAATGTCTTTGGGGACAATGAAACAAGTCAAACTTGCTGGTTCAAGAAACAGCAAGATTTTGTTCTATCTTGACTATATTTTGCTTTTCACACGGGTCTCTTATTTGTCAAAAATAAATGTGATTCTCTTCTTTTCCCCTTAGTGGTAGTATACATGCATGTGTGTAGGGAGAGTGCTGTCCAGAGTTAACAAAGAGTGTCTTCCTCAATCAAACTCTAAATTTCTTGAGGTGAGATCTCTCCCTGAACCTGGAGATCTGGCTATTCTAACGAGGTAGCAAGCTTGCTCTAGTTGTGCATTGTCTGCCTCCCAAGTATTCAAATTGCAAGTGTCCATCCTACCTGCCCAACTTTTACATGGGTACTGGGAATCTGAACTCTGGTCCTAATGCTTGTGCTTTTATCCATGAGTCACCTTCCTGGTCCCAATTTTCTTTTCTTTTAATCATTAAGATTGGTAATTATGATGGTATGATTTGAAGTAGTAGCATTTAGACCTACATGAAACACTTATTCTTAGATCATTAAGTAATTTGTTTTGATGTTAGCCTCCTGTGTCAGTATAGCACATTTAAACTTTGGGGGAGGTTGGGGGGTATTTTTGTGCTACACTGTCAAATTAGAGTTAAAACACTGACTGTGCCAACGAGACTACACTTTTACTGTGTGTCCCTTAACCAAAATAAAAGAAAAATGAGGGTTGGGCATACTGGTGCAGACCTTTAATCCTAGACAGTGAGACTATATTTTGGAAATACTACCCCAAGTACTAAATTGCTTGTAGTTTGAAGTATTTGACGGTTCTTTCAACATTGTCTTCAGAAGGAAACCAGTCAAAGGCATGAAAGAACTCTTTAAAAAAGAAAACTTGTGGGCTGGAGAGATGGCTCAGAGGTTAAGAGCACTGGTTGCTCTTCAGAGGTCTTGAGTTCAATTCCCAGCAACCACATGGTGGCTCACAACCATCTGTAATGAGATCTGCTTCTCTCTTCTGGCCTGCAGCAGAACATTGTTACAATAATGAATAAATAAATAAATCTTTGAGAGATTAAAAAAAAGAAAACTTGAAAATTAAGTTGAGCCTTGTGTTTCAGAAAGTATTGCCAATAAACTGTAAAACTTTGCCTTAAAGAGAAAAGCCCCAGGGGCTGGAGAGATGGCTCAGAGATTAAGAACACTGGCTGCTCTTCCAGAGTTCCTGAGTTCAATCCACCAGCAATTGCATGGTGATTCACAGACATTTATAATGAGATCTGGGGCCCTCTTATGACTTGCAGGCATACATGCAGGCAGAATATACTGTATACATAGTAAATAAACAAACCTTTTAAAAAAGAGAGAGAAGCCCCATCTGATTTTCTTGCTGCAGATAGATTGTTGATACTCCAGATACTTTCTGAGGGGTGAGGGATGAGTTGACTGGGTAATTTCTTCTTGCAGATGGTGAATGTGTACCGTGTACATCAGCATTCCTGTTTCCTATACCTTGGCAGTATCCTTGTGGATGAGTACGGCATGGAAGAAGGCTGTCGGCAGGGATTGTTAGACATGCTCCAGGTGTGTTTTTCCTGGAGAGAATATGCCAGGCTTTATGGGCCTGGGGACCTTTGCTGTGTCTTTATTCTTATCACAGCCATGGCATATTGATTTTCTAATGTCGGGGAGGTAGACACTTGGTGATTGTTTTTCTTTTTTCTATTTATTTTAGACAGGGTCTCACTATGTGTCCTGGGACTCACTATGTAGAACAGGATGGTCTCAAATTCACGGAGATCTGCCTGCCTCTACCTTCCAAGTCCTGAGATTACAAGCTTATACTACTATGCCTGGCTTTTTAATTTCTTACTGCATTTGTTGGGGTGTGGGGTGCACATATCACCACAGAGTGTGGAAATCAGAGGACAGCTAGGGAGTTGATTCTTTCCTTCCATCATGTGGGCCCAGATACCAGGTTTGATGACTAGACCGCATCTAGTACAACATACAAAGTGTCTTCCCTAATGCTGGCGCTTGCTGTTGGATTCGGTTCCTAGCACCCATGTAGTGGCTGTCAGCTGCCCATTGCTCCAGTTCCAGGGGATCTAATGCCACCTTCTGACTCCAAAGACACCAGGCATGCAGGTGGTGTACATATATAACATGCAGGCAAAATACTCCTACACATAAAACAATTCTTAAAGAAATTTTATTTTTAAATTTCTAATTCTGTGCCAAGTATGGTATTTCGTGACTAGGCATTTTGTGAGTTGAAAGCCAGTCTGAGCTACATAACCAAATCTTGTCTCGAAAATATAAAGAGTAGAGTCAGGTGGTGATGGTGCACGCCTTTAATCCCATCACTCCAGAGACAGGCGGATCTCTTGAGTTTGAGGCCAGCCTGGCCTAAAATCAACAAGGAGCTGAAAAGATAGCTTACTAGGTAAAGTGCTTTCTTCAAAAACATAGGGACTTGAGTTTGAATTCTCAGAACCTGTAATTCCCATCAGATACAGTGGTGTAAGCATCTCTAATCTCGTGGTTCCTGTGGAAATTGAAGCTCTCAGACATGATGGCACATGCAACAGAAAAAACAACAAAGGATCCATTCCTAGGGTTGTCATCTGACCTCCACATTCATAAACACACAAATAAGTTTTTAAACATTCCATGAAAGATTAAAATATGATGGTGCATGCCTATATTCTCATTATTCAGGAATCTGAAGCAAGAGGATTACTGTGAGTTTGAGACCGACCTTGGTATACTGTGACTCCAGTTTCAGGAGCTCTGTGACACTATCTTCCAAAGTAAAAAGATTTTTAGTGGGGATGAGACATAATCAATTCGTCACATCAACTCAAATCTGTACTTTTGTCCCTTAAATGTCTTCTGTGTATGTGTTAAGTGTATTGTATGTGTGATATACACAGTGTATAGGTGTGTGTGTATATACATTTGGAGACAAGAATAGAGCATCAGGTGTCTTTCTCCTGCTTTCTGCCTATTGCCTTGAGATAGGGTCTCTCACTGAAGCAGAAGCTTTTTCCACAAGGCCAGCTGGCTAGTAAGCTCTTAGCATCTGCCTGTCTAACCCCCCCAAAAAAAACTGAGGTTACAGGCACATCAGGCTCTTTATGCTGGCACTGGAGATCCAAACTCAGTTCCTCACGCTAGCATAGCAGGTGCTCTTCTCTACTGAGCTGACTCCTTCCTCAGTCCCTAATAGGTGACTTTTTGATCTCTCTCTCTCTCTCTCTCTCTCTCTCTCTCTCTCTCTCTCTCTC
>LOJH01005796.1:16993-34623 GCA_001685095.1 Ellobius talpinus | reverse complement strand
AAGATGGTATCTCAAAGTTGTTTTGATTTGCATTTCCCTGATAGCTAAGGAAGTAAAACATGTCCTTAAGTATCTTTTGACCATTTGAAATTCTTTTGTTGAGAAACCTCACACTGGACTGAGTGGAAGGAGGGAGAGTATGAGCAAGGAAGTCAAGAGCATGAAGGGTTCACCCACTGAGACAATTTGCCTGAGCTAATGGGAGCTCACCAACTCCAAATGGACTGGGAGTGAACAAACATGGGGTGGAACTAGTCCCTATGAATGTGATTGACAGTTGGGGCAGACTGAGGGCCAATGACAATGGCACTGGAATTTATCTCTATCCTATTTTCTTTGGATGTATACCTTGCTCAACCTTGATGTAGTAGGAAAGGCCTTGAACTTTCCACAGGGCAGGGTGCTTTGCCCTCTCCCAAGATTGGAGGAAGTGGGGGGAAAGGTGTGTGGACGGAGCGGGAGGGGAGTGGGAGGAGGGGAGGAAGTGGGAATTTAGATTGGCATTTTTTTTAATAAAATTTAAAAAAACTTTAAGCAAGTTCATGGCATAATCTTACCCCATTTTAAAAAGACTATTCAGGCTACTTGCTATTTGCATCAAAAATGATTTGAGAGACACAATAAGGAAACATAATTAGTTCCAGTAGAATCAGGGCTGAAAAGATGGGGCTGAACTTGGGATATGCTTTGGAGAGCTGCAGACTTTGCTAATGAAGAGGGCGCAGAGAAGAGAAGGAAGAGGAGGAAGCAAACCAGAATAAAGCTAAGGCTAAGCTGATATGCTCTTCTAATATGTAGCGCACAGGCTACGAAGTCTGAATACACAAAGAAAGGCATGGGACTCAACAGAAACCTTTCCAAGAGCCAAAGATCAACACATTCTAGCTTCAAGAAGAAAAGAGTCAGCAACGAATTCCTTCATAAGCCAAATATTATTACATATAAACCCTACTTTAATAGAACTGATTATTGATGTGGAAAGGAACATCACTGCAGGAATTGCCTATCCTTTATATGAGACATTACTGAAATCTAGACAACATGCATTTTCCTGCCATCCATCCTAATTCAAAGAAAACTATGCTCCCCTGGGGTTCAGAAGAAGCTGACTGTCCAGTTTCAGCACCAGAGTCTAGCTAGGTCAGCTCTGTCACTTCAAAAGGCCAGCTGGCATGTTCCTTTGACTCTTCAAAAAGACAACCTTTAATTAGCTCATAGCTTTCCACAATAGAGGAAGCCTGACAATAATGAACACTGCTTAGCGACACAGCTGGGTATAATATCCTCATCCTGTGTGCTGTGGCAAACAATCCATGTCTGGTGTAAGGTCACATGCGAGCAGAACTGACCTAATCCTTCCAGCAACCTGCGCAACTTTGGGGATGGCATCCATCAGGATAACCAGCTGAGCCCCATCAGGCCACTAGAAAGATTTATACTTGCGTGCAGAAGGGAGTCATCCCCCCTTTCCTGACAGTCATAAACAAAGAGAGTATTTAATCCTAACTCAGTGGGAACCATCCTGAAGTCAGAGTAGAGCTGACTATTCTTGCAGCAGAAACAAGATGAAATTAATGAGCTGAAGACTGAGTTACACAAGAAACCTCTTCCTACCAAATATGAGTAAATTTATTTCCTTGAAAAAGCCAATATGAAGAAGAATTCTGTTTCTTACAACTGAAGCCATCCTGCCCAAATAAACACACCGGAAACATAACTCAAAAGTCCTGAGTTGTTTAGAAAAGCTGGAATGTTTGGGAAACTGTAGAGTATCTTCTCTCCTCAAAAAACGGACAGCTTTATTACTGCCTTCAAATGACATTGTCCTCTTCTGTCAAATGTAAACCAGGAAAGCGCTTGCAGACAGAACAGGCAGGCATGGCGTCTCTCTCAGCCATGTGAACTCTTCTGTCTGGACAGAGTCTATGCAAACCCCTACCCCACATGCACCTACAGAACTGCACAGTTATGGTGAAAACTAATTCTTTAAAATATATTCCACATGTAGGTTCTCATTATTTTAAAAATATAAATCTTTCATTTGCAAACAGTCTGGCCTTTTAAAATTTATTCAGTATCAACTATGTCCCTGACATAATAACTACGGACTTTGTCTTTCATGTTTTCTCTCTTCTCTTAAGCAGATTAAACATCCACTAACAGCCTATTTAAGGTTGTATTATTTTGTTTCCTGGACTTCTTGTATGAGGTGTAACTGCAGGATAAACTTAAGATGATCAGACCATCAAAAAAATTTTTGTTTTAACCCAAATGAACCATAATACAGTTTTGGTTTCTAAATAGCTTCTTTTAAAATTAGTTTATGTGTGTGTGAATGTGTATTGAATGAGCACATGAATGCAGGTGTCCTTAGAAGCTAGCAGAGGTGTCAGGTCTAACAGCAGAAATTTTAAAAAGAATAGGATAAGTTTCAAGATAAAATACTACACAGTAGGATGGCCAATTATAATTTTTTCTTATAAGGGATTAAAGAAAAACTAGCCTATTTTCCTTAACTGAAAACTGCCTACTGTTATTTTAACAAATAGTCCATATACTAATAAACACAATTGTTTCTTATACTATTAAAAAATGTTACTGATCAACCATAATATACCATTAGTGTAGATAAATCTCAAATTCAGAGATGATTAAATAAAATATAAACACCATTCATACAGAAAATAAAGCATATAAACCTCAGAGCATAAACAAGCATTAAAAAATAAAGAGACAGAAATAGTACTAAAATCTTAGCAAGATCTGTCCCACTTTCCAAAATCAAACTGATATTCTACAAGGCAAAACAGGTCTACTCACCCTTCAGCATCAGGGTCTAAAATGAGCGCAAGCTCCGTTAACACAAGGCCTGCCAGGTAGTGCTGCTGGCGGAATGGCAAGGACAGTTCAAACATATTTGCGATCTTCTGGTCCTGCACGTTTGTGGAAAATCCAGAACTCTGTTGGGGGTAAGGTAGAACTCAACTGTTGACAGCTGTGCAACAAACATCCTACAGTTGGGGCATTGCAACAAACGAAACGTGACATTATTATGCCAGACAAAAGTTACGCCAGAGAGTTCACAGAAAAGTGACTGCTCTTACTTTGGGTATGGGAGAGTATGGTGACAGTTCTTTATTTCTGTTACCAAACATAGAAGATTGACCTAGTCTGGAGAATTCTACTTGGGGATTGCAGACCTTAGGAAGAGGATTCATGGGTGCATAAGATGAAGGCTGACTTCAGGCAGAAAGTGCTCAGGAAAGTGGCTTGTTCACGTCATAAATTTATTTGTTTTTAAATAGGAGGTGGGATCTTGCTATGCTGGGCCTTGAACTCAGCCTACAGTCTCAGCATTCCAAACAAAACAATTTTATTACTAAAATTAATCAACTAAAAGTTTAATTTTGCTTAATTTTTTATTCTTAATCATCCACTATTCTGGCAGCCTCTGAAGGGGAGAGATGGAAGTGAACACCAATGCTGTAAATGCCCTCACCCTACCATAACCATGGCACTTGTTTTCTAGAGAAATTTCAAATATCACTTAAGCCATATTCCGTATGTCTTTGGAATTATCATCATCTAGTGGTTTCTTGACAAAATCTCCAGAAATTGTAGTGTTAAAAAGTTTTTATCATTCAATATTCATGGCTACCCATGTATATGTATGTGTGTGTATATCTGGTTGTGTACGTGAAAGTGAACAAGCAAGAAAACCTATGATTATTCATAGGTAAATGTCATGTAGTAAGGAGGTTTCAGGAAAGGTACCTGTTGTGGAACAATCTTTTTGTACACTGTGAAGATGTGTCACTCTGGCTTAATAAAAAGCTGAACAGCCAATAGCTAGGCAGGATTTCCAGGCACAGAGGACTCTGAGGAGAAGAAGGGCAGAGACACCAGGAGACGTAGACAGAGCAAGAAGCCTGGGCGTTACAAAGTAACGATAATTGAACCACTTAAAAGAATATAGATTTAAAAATATGGTTTAAGTTATAAGAGCTAGTTAGAAATAAGCCTAAGCTACTGGCTAAGCTTTCATAATTAAAAATAAGTCTCCAGGTTGTTGATTTGGCTCTATTTAGCCACATCTTTGGAAGAAGACAGAGGAAAATGCAAAGGGCTACATGTGTCCATTAGGGAGGCAGAAAGATGTGGGAAGTAGTTTGGTCCAGGAGATGAACTGAAAAGATGAAATTAAAAGTTTTGGCTGGCTCTCTAATATTTCCAGTTTATGTATGTGAGGTCTAATTTTATTTATTTATTTTTAACAAACACGTCAGATCAACCCAGTCTAGGTAACTGCACCCGAGCATTCCAAACCACAGAAATAGGATTAGGGAATGTGTAAGATCAACTCTAACATCAGACATTAGGAGGTACTATAAAAACAGCTTTCCAACTTAGGAAGAATATAACATGTATATTTTATTGGGGGAAGGAAAAATATTGGCTTTCTTGACACTACAACTATAAAATTTTAATCTTTTCATCTTCAAAGAAATTATTAGTTGTGAAAGTGAAGAGGTACCCACTTCAACTTTAAATGTCCATTAATATTTTGTAAGCAGGTCAGGTTGAGCTTGGCAGGCTGGCTTCTTTTCCCTGCTTCAAGGCATTTATAAATATAATATATAAATACAATATAAATTTAAATAGCTATTTCATAGGAATTAACCCAAACTTGTTTTCCATATTTGCTTCAAAAAAACTCAATTTGGGAAAACAACAAAATAAGTGAGTTTATTTGGGTGAGCTCACATATCTGTAAACACATATATCATGCTTTAAAACCTGGGCTCTGGAATAAAGCTTTAGTTCAAAGTCTAGCCTGACCATTTCTTACTTTCAGTGTTTCTTGTTTGGAGCTATCCAATGTGCATAATAACAGAACAATCCCCCAGCACTGTTCTTGTAATTAGATGAGCTAATACTTATAAAGCACTCATGTGGTGGTTTGAATAAAAAGGGTCCCCATAGACTCACAGGGAATGACACTATTAGGAGGTGTGTCCTTATTGGAGGATGTGTGTCACTAGAGGTGGACTTGAGTTCTGAGGTGCTAAAGCCAGGCCCAGTGTGGCATTCTCTTCTTGTTGCCTGTCAATCTAGATGTAGAACTCTCTGCTTATTCCCTAACACCATGCCTGCCTGCTGCTATATGCTTCCCACCATGATGATAATAGACAAAACCTCTGAATGTAAGCCAGTCCCAATTAAATGTTTTCCTTTATAAGGGCTGCCATGGTCATGGTGTCTCTTCATAGCAATAGAAAGCCTAAGACAGAAGTTGGTACCAGAGTGGGATATTGTTGTAATAAGCGTGACCATGCTTTTATTTGGAGGAATGCAGACTCTGGGACTTTGAATGAGAAAAGCAGTTGAATGCTTTATCTGGAACTTAATGGGTCATCCTAGTAGGAGCATAGAAGACAGTGGTGCTGAGGGTGATGTGAACTTTGGGGGCCTGGCTCAAGAGGTTTCAGAAGAGAAGAATATTAGTACATGGCCTAGAGACTGGTCTTGTGATATTCTGGTGAAGTATGTAGCTGCTTTCTGCCTTTGTCCAAAAGATCTGCCTGAGGCAGATTGAAAAGTTTTTGGATTGATGTGTTGGCAGAGGAAATCTCAAAACAGCCTAGTATTGTCTCTGTTTTATGGTTATTAGTGGTCACTCTTATGCAGATCTATAAAGAAAAGAAGCAAGCTGATCAAGGAAAAATACAAAATGTACAGTTCAAGGAGAAAGGGGGCCTGTGTTCAAAGAGATAAGCAGATTAAAGAAAAGCCTAATGTTAAATGGAATGAAGGAACTGGTGATCTCAGGGCAAGATCCCACCCAACTAAACTTCCGATTTATGAAAAGGAGTTAAAGGAAAGCTTAGGGCAGGAGTGGAGGAGTGTGCCTTTAATCCCAGCACTCCAGAGTCAAAGGCAAGGGATTCTCTGAGTTTGAGGCCAGCCTGGTCAACAGAGGGCATTTCGGGACAGCCAAGCTTAGGCAGCGAAGGAAACCAGTGAAAACAGAAAGCTGGTGAAAATGTTTTAAATGAGGGGCCATGTTCCAGCCTGAGAAAGCAGCAGAATCTGGTAGTTTTCGCCATGTGGTTCTGGCTTTAGAGTTAGGGATAGAAGGGGTTATGGAATCTTTCCTCTGCAACTAAGGAAAGCAGTGGTATCCCTGCATGGAGGCCAAAAAAAGGCCACTGTGTGAAGCTGTGAAGTTGAAGTATGCATTGCCTTGGAGACCCCAAGATGCTGGAGATGCCAGAGTCATGGGATACCTGCTGAGGAAAGCTGCTAATAGGGAGTGAAATCAGCCCAAGAGAAAGAAGTGTGTTGTAGTCAACAAAACTGGAAAAAGTTGGAGATCTGAAGAGCGCTTTGTTATCAGACATGGAGATGTAGAATTTGGAGTTTGCCCATCTGTTTTTCAGTCTTCCTTTGGTCTAGTATTTCCTCCCTAAGCTCCCTTTCCTCCCTTTTGGAATGGTAATGTATAACTTGTGTCATTGTATGTTATAAATACATCATCTGCTTTTTCATTTTGATTTTACAGAGGATTACAGGGGATACACTTAAAGAGATTGCATGAGTCTCAGAAGAGATTTTGAAATTTGGACTTTTAAACATTGTTGAGACTATAACCATAGACTATGGGAACTTTTGAAGTTTGGACTAAATGCATTTTGCATTATGATGTGGCTATAAGCCTATGGGGGCCAGGGAATGGAATGTGGTGGTTTGAATAAAAATGGTCTCCACAGGCTCACAGAGAGTGGCACTATTAGGAGGTGTGGCCTTGTTGGAGGACGTGTTTCACTAAGGGGTGGGCTTTGAGTTCTCAGGTGCTCAAATGAGGCCCAGTGTGGCATTCTCTTCTGGCTGCCTGCCAATCTGGAATTCTCTGCTCATTCTCTAGCACCATGTCTGCCTGTGCAATGCCATGTTTCCCACCAAGATGATGATGGACTAAACCTCTGAACTGTAAGCCAGTGCAAATTAAAAGCTTTCCTTTCTAAGAGTTGTCATGGTCATGGTATCTCTTCACAGCAATAGAAACCCTGACAAAGACAATCCAGAAGTGAGCCTATTATTACCTAACTAATCATCAAATAACACATTATGATTTTTCCACCCATTGTTTTCAATCCTTTTTTATAAGTATGAACATAGGTATGTCTTCACATTTTGCATACCTGAGATGTTGCAGAAGACACAGAAGGTGACGGAGATGCAGGTGGGGTGAGCAAGCTGCAGGGTAAGTTTAATGTTACATAGTGCTCATGGCTGCAGATAATTCGCAGGAAGTCCAACCTCAAGGACACCAGCACACTTGGATTTGGCAGTGAATAGAGCTTTGATGCCACCTTGGAAGGATTGCATAAATAAGAGAACACAATGATACATTTTTCATAGCAATAGAAGTTTGGGTCTCTGTGGCTCATAGGATAACATCCTCTTTCTGAAAATTATAGCAAACACTATAAACATGGAACTTACGGGACGGACAGTATAAATCCACTTGACTAGCCTTAAGTCACATTATCTTATTGCCAATATTGCATTAATATCTCCACTTCTCAAAAATGTACTTTATGAAGGAAAAGCATACTTCAAAGAAAGATTTCTTTTAAATATTTCTGTTTAATGAATTTATAATTGTCTATCTTTGCCAACTATATCACAGGCTACTTGGGGAGACATACTGTAAGGTGACTGAATAGCATCCTTTGGGTCAACCTCAATGCTTGACAAGTGCAGGAGGTCATTAAGTCATAATAAGGTTTTTTTGTTGTCATTGTTTTTTTGAAACAGGGTTTCATTATAGCTTTGGCTGTCCTGAAACCCACTACATAGACAGGCTGGCCTCAAACTCGCAGAGACCTGTCTGCCTCTGCCTCCTGAGTGTTGGGACTAAAGGTGTGCATCATAATGTCTGGCTCAAAATAAATTTTGATAGTAATAAAATTTAAATTTTGGGGGAAAAATAGTGTTTTGTAAATATCTCTGAGCCAGTGCCCACGCCTAGGTAATTTCTATGACTATAAAAGAAAAGAAATAAAAATATACAATTGAACAGATCTTTAAAATTTTAAAGATTATATTGCCAAATAGAATTGTATGAAATTTTTATTTTATGTGGATGAGTGTTTCGCCTGTATTTACGCTTCTGGTACCCACAGAAACCTAGAATTGGATTTCAGACTGTTGTGAACTGCCATGTGGATGTTGAGAATTAAATTCAGGTCATCAAGAAGAACAGTGAGTGCTCTTAACCACTGAACTATCTCTCTAGCACCCTACAATTATTGAACAACAGCTCTCCAAAACTAATCGATGGGCCAGCTAGGAAGGGTTTCATAAGTTTAACTCCTAAACCCCATGGATTCAACTTCTCAATACTCCTGAGATAAAACCCTGACATTTTATTTTTTAAGGTTTCATTAAAAATAACATTGGAGTCAATGCACTGTTTATAGAGGGGCCAATTCAGAGACAAAAATCAGTATTTCCAAAAAGGTAATACCTTAATAATCAGCTGATAACATTTACAAAATGTAACTTGCTGCCTGTGGACAAGGTCTAGGGTGTTTGTAGTTTACAAATGGCAAGGTAATAAATGACATTTTGAACATCAGTAACTATCTGACCACGAGTTCAAACTCTACTGTTTAGGATTAAATAGTAGCAATAACAACAAACTGCTTAAAGACCACTCAAAAGCAGGCACAATGGCTCACATTCATAGCCCTAGGATGCGAGAGGTAGACTAGAGTTCAAGGCCACCCTCAGCTACACGGTAAATTTGGAGCTGTCCTAGGCTATATGATACCCTATCTCAAATAAACAAATAATACCCAGGATAGGAAAAGTTCAGTTAACTATGCACTCAACATAAATGCTGTACTTGCACAGCATTCAAAGGCTGCATTCCATCACTAATTATCTGACTATCTGTTAATGAGAAAGAAGAAAAACTAAGTGGGGTAAATTAGCTGTTCTGGGATCTGTCTGCTATAGTCCTAGTAAAACACATTCGATATACTTTCACCACAGTATTATCAACACATAACTGTGCTACTTTTTTATTTTAATACCAAAATATGAATGTGTTCTTGAAGCTCCAGTCCTGGACAAAGCTACCCCAATATTTCAGTTACTTAACTAATAATTATGTATTACCTGTTTGTAGCAGGACTTTATAAGACTGAAGACAAATCCTCTGTCCATAACAGACAACAAATCATTAAGAAAGAAGGCAAGGCTTGTATTCAGTCTCTCAACCATTTCTGTGTCCTAGGAAACAGAACATAAGCAATAATAATGATGATGACAGTGAAGAGAAGCATGACAGTTTACTCTCACTGTAAGACGCATCAAGGGGTGGTCATCCTCACCTTCTGAAATCGTGTCACAACATCACCAGCGATTGTGCTAACTAGAGCAGCAATGTCATCCATGAAACGTTCTGGGAAGCGGGTTTTCCTTGGAGCATCCAACTTATCGTTAAAGTACAAGTGGTGCACCATGCTCTTTACCTGCAAAAGGGTGTACACTGTTATCTGTGCTGGCGGGATTTGGCTTTATTTTATGCCAGCAACTTATAATATAACCCAGATCACCTCTGGGTTCTCAATTCTTCTATCTCAGCCTCTCAGTGATGAGATCACACCTGTGATCTACCACCTACCTGGCTGATTTCTTAATTTTAAGCAAATCATAACGCTCTAAATATTCTGGTTATTTTTTAAATATACCATGTAATTTAACAAGTGACTGAAATATATTTTCATTTCTCAATGTTTTGAAAATGTTCCTTAAATATTTTATGCCAATGAAATGTCAAATATAGTAAGTTTCCCACTTCAGCCTCATAAATTATCCAACAAATGAAAAAAACAGTGTATGTTAATGAGAAAAAATTCAGTGTAAGAACAATTTTAATAAAAAGTTTTAAGACTCGTTCACTTTTTTCATTCTACTGTTCCTAAACCAGAAATTTTCAATGGTTAGAAACCCTGTCTTCACTGTACTATCATCAATATCTATTACATAAAATATTAGTTAATAAATCTGTGGGGGGTGTTTTCTAATTCAAATATAGGTAACAGTCAATGCTGAGAATGACTATTCTAAAAGCAACTTTTATTTCCTTCTCTTTTGTCCTCCCTCTCTCCTTCTCCTTTCCTGTACTCAATTTTTTTTGCTGTGCTTTATTTCTTATTTATTAAATATTATATTTTTGGAAGAAAATAGTCCCATGATCTATGCTTTCTAGTACTAAGGGAGAAAACAAAGAGAAAGGTCCCTAGTGCCAGAATGCCTGGACATGAATTAAGGTGCTGCTACCTACACCATATATACTTAGAAAACTTACACAACCTCTTGGAGACTCAGTCACAACCTGCACAGTCACTGGGTAAGCACTCACTGCTTTGTTCAGTAATAGGTATGAGTGCATCTAAGTATAGCCATGCTTTATATGACAAGAATATTAATTGGTTTGTGGTATCTTTTATTGAATTAAACAAAAAGGGTTTTTCTAATTAGCTGTAACTAGTATTTCCCTATGTGTTCTTCACCTATAATAATAACAGTAAATATTTATAAAGCTCTAAAATAATTGTTACAAAATCAACAGCATTGCCTTTATTAACTTGCATAGACTAGCAAAGAATGTCACAAATTTCCTTGATAAGTATCCAAGAAAAACAAGACAAAATCAAAACCAGAGAATAAATGAATCTCACTCACACTTTATAATTTCACCTATATTGTGTTGGTGTCCATATTGTATAGGGCAAACACAGAAATGCAATTTCTAGATAAAAGGAAAATGAGCTGATACAAAATTGCTTACTGAGTTAGAAAGTATTAAAGTTTGCTCACCATCAACTCAAAAAAGAACCAGGCTTGCTGCAAAGCTGATTCCCGAACGCTGCCACTGCAAACAACCCACTGCAAAGCCAGCTCCTCGTGAAAAAGCTAGCCAGAAGTAAATTCAAGGTTATTACCAAAGTGAAATCTGCTGGTGAGATAAACCAAATGACAATGCAGGTACAATGAAGGCATCATGAGAATAAGCGGAAGAGGGTACATGAATCTGGATGATGCAGGAGAGACACCCATTAACGAAACGACTACTTATGTATGAAGACAGTGTGATGTGTTCAAAGCTGAAAAATTACATGTTATCTTGGAGTAAAATGTAATTTTAAAAGGACAGGCAGGAAATAACTTCCTAAATTGCACTTGCAAACCAAAAACTAGACCAAAACCTCATAGCTACGAATTGTATTTTGTTTTTATTTTGAATATGTATTTGAACATATAATACACTTATCAACTTTGCTGGTACAATTTAGGAAATACCATTACAAATTTAAACTTTTCTATGTGCTATTACGTTTCATGTGTTTAAGATGTATTTTTACAAAGCAAAAACCCTTAAATGGATATGCATACAAAGCACTTGCAAAGTAGCATAGATCACTATGAGGACTAGCAGGACTGTGCGTAAGGGGCAAGCCAGCATCGCTTACTAAGAGTGATAACTTTTCTAACTCATCTTCCTTTCCCTGGAGATTTAAAACAAAACAGAAGCAGTTACAGAAACAGAATTAAGAGTTGATACATTTTTCTGGCATTAAAATTTGATTATCTAATATGAATTACTAAATTCTAGTCAATCCTAGCCAAAGACAGAACATCACCTTATGTAAACAAGTCCTCAATGACAGTGCTATGCCCTAAAAGGCACCAGACAGGCATTGCTTGTTCAAATTTAACTTTAGACACACCAAAACTATTGTAATAACTCAAATTGGTTGTGTAAAAAAACTTTACATGTTTTTACTTGTTGGAATTACTTTCCCCCTCTACGAACTGTCTTCTTATGAATCTACCTTTTTAGTTGGTAAGCGTCCCGTTAATGTTTGTAAGAAACTTGAC
Source organism: Ellobius talpinus (assembly GCA_001685095.1). Taxonomy (NCBI): domain Eukaryota; kingdom Metazoa; phylum Chordata; class Mammalia; order Rodentia; family Cricetidae; genus Ellobius; species Ellobius talpinus. Next base: position 22,665 of record LOJH01005796.1, on the reverse strand, counting down.
GTCTCTGTGTGCGAAGACATACGATTACAACTTCGATCCATAGCCTATGGAGTGGAGATGAATGGATGGCGAGATAACATTAACACCGCAGAGAAGACTTTGAAGTTCAAGGACTACGTACAATTTTCAACCATTTGTATTATTTCTGATTTCATTATGTTATTTTGAACTGCTTTAAAAGCAAGTATGAACATTTTTATTTTTTCAGTCTTTTAGATGAATTACCTTAATGATTTTAACACACAGAGTGCTGCAAAGGATGAAACTTATCTGTGTAATCTACACATGCACATATCTAGTGAAAACATACAAAAAGAAAAAAACATACTTCTCAACTGATGTCTGAAGAAAAAGAAATCAAGAATTTCATAATTAATCAGGAAAATTAAATTTTAGAAAGTTTACTTTTTTCTATTAAAAATACCATTTAAGTTTATCATAAATAATATCTAATATAAATCATTTATAGTCTTAAACAGAAATTGGGGTTTTTTTAGGAGTAAGAGAATTTTCATTCAAAGCCAATACACAAGTAAGAAGTATATTTTCATAAATCATGCAGTTATCAAGCAACTAGTCTTAAATTACATGTTATAATTGTAAAAAATTTCATACTTTGCAACACAGTACAAATTCAATGGAGTTTTCTTTCTAGCATTTATTTTGAAAACATGCATACTGTATACTTCAGATTTATTTATATTTAACTACCAGTCTTTCTACTTGGTGATTATGACAAAGAGATAAGGTCAAGGGTCACAGGAAACAATATATTTACTTTACAGCAAATGGAAAACTGTTGGTTGTTTTCTATGTAAAAATTTCCTACTAAGGATGTACAAGGCCTGAATAGATCCTATTATAAAACTATCAATGAAATGCATTGTCAGCAGGCACAGAGACACTGATACGGTGTGTACGGAGTAAGCAGAAGGAGACAGAAGACAGAAAAGAAGAGCATTACCAGTGCAACTGGTGGGATTCATGCATAGTGGTTGGGAAATGTGCTAAATAAAAATACACACTTATAATGATTAAAAAACAGCAAGCCACTGAAATCACAGCATGTACTAAAAGGTAATGTTCTAAAGGGAAACATCAGCAGCCAATAAAGAAACCTATAATGTAAACACCACCTGTGTTGATTCTGCACTTGGACTGGGGTTGGATCCCCATGGGGCAGCTTTTGGACCAGTGTTAACCCAGGAATTGGAGCGGTCTAAACCCTAAGCACATAATAGAGAGCAGTTGGAAAGGAGAGAAATGTTACATGGTGCATGCTATGAATTATTCCTAAAGAAATCCAGCCCTCCCAATGCAAAATGTTCTTTATTAGTACTGTTAAAGCAACCAAAAACCCTCAGGTACATATAGAATATTAGTTCATTCACATTATCTTATCATATAACATAATTTTTTAAAAAAGAATATTAAGCATAGCATTTAAAGATCATTTCAATGTAAAGTGATTGCTCCAAAGTGAAAACCACAGAATACTTTATAGCATCACCCTCAAAATGCTTCTTAAATATGGTACAAATTTTCAGCTGAACTAAGACTGGGGGCGGGGGTCACCACTCTTTGCTAAAAGACCTTAACTTCACTGTGTTTCTCACTAGCTTAAAGTTACTACGCAGCAGCAAGAACCCTACCGTCATTTGCCCTTGCCTCTCTTTTCTTTTAGAGAATAGAAAACATTTAGAAAAATATTATGCAAAGGAACAGCTAAATTTGTTCCTTTCTACTCACAGTGAACTTGGAGTTGTGCCCCTTTTTATTAGTCATTAGACATAATAGTGTGCTATCCTATATAAATATTATAAGGAAAACATGTATCTCTCTAGGAATTATATCTTCATCATCATTGGCATTAAATTTAAGTGTTAGTAACTATTAATAAATATACCAGACGTGACATACTTTTTTCTGAAAGAGATTACTGATTTCTGGTGAAGTTAGCTGAGGCTTGACTTCAACTTCCCAAGCCTAAGAGATCATCAGAGTCATGTAAAAATTCTTTATAAAACTCAGATTCTGTGCTCTACCTCTCAACTTCTTGACTTCAAACTTCTTAAATATGGTACTAATGGCAGAGAACCTGCTAAATGGAGTTGGAGCAAGCTGTAACAGATGTTTGGAAGATTTAAGGGCATAATTTTAGAGATAACCCAAAGCAACCTGATTAAAAATACTAAAGCAGAGAATATACTGGAACTAGAAACTGCCAATGTTAAGACTGCTTGGAAAAAAAATGTTGGCACAGTGGTAACCAGTTCTATTGAGACAGCAGGCTCCTTAGGAAGATCCCCAGCAGCAAAAGCAAATGTGCTGGCCCCAGGCCCCATCATAAAATAGAATAGATGAAGGTAAGGCCTATACAGAAGTACGTTTTAACATCTCAAGAGAAGTTTTAAAAAGGAAGCAAAAGAAAGGAAAAATAACCACTGCTTGGAGTTTTGACTTTAGGGAGAATATTTTCTCTACTCTCTTTTCTTCCCAAATGCAGAGCAGCTGAAGTGATGAATGTGACAGCTTCAATGAAGCTAGTCCACAGGCTCTTGAGGATCAGCCTATTAGGGGGTGTGACCCCATAGGCTAGTAAGGAGCAGCCTATTAGGGGGTGTGACCCCACAGGCTCGTGAGGAGCAGCCTATTAGGAGGTGTGACCCCACAGGCTAGTAAGGAGCAGCCTATTAGGTGTGACTTAGTTGGAGGGAGGGTTTCACTGCAGGTCGGCTTTGATGCTTCAGATGATCAAGTCAGGCCTAATGCCTCACTCTCTCTTTCTGTTGCCTGCTGATCAAGATGTAGAACTCTCAGCTACCTCTCCAGTACTATGTCTGCCTGAATGTCACCATGCTAAACCTCTGAAATATAAGCCAGTCCTAATTAAATGTTTTCCTTTATAAGTGTTGCCACGGTCATGGTGTCTCCTCATAGCAATAAAAACCCTAACTAATTTTCCTTCATTTTTGACACTATCAAAGGTGGGAGTTAAGGTTCATATACAGGCTGTCTTGCTTACTAATTTAAAAGTCTAAAACAAATGACTTTTTTTAACTTTCTCATCCACAAAATAGAAATAAAAAGTCTTATCTTGTTTTAAGAAAAGTCAAAGTATGATGTCCTAAAAATGACAAATACCAGAAGTCATTTATACAAAGATTTTCTAGAGATTGAAATTTTGTCTTTGAATTAGTTATTTTTTGATGAGTATAAGTATACTGTTTGCTCAAATGTATGTGCAACCTTGTTTAATAATTTCTTCTTAAAATCATTTTTATGGTAATCTCAACATTAGGTTAAAATACCAGTTTGGTGCCAGTTATATTTCACATACAACACTGATGCTCTGACCAGTTACAATCAAAACATAATTAAAGACATGTAGTCAGTTAGTTTGTGAAGCAAATAACTTTCACATTTCAAGTGTTATAAAACTGAATTACATATAAAAATGTAACAATCCTTAAACAAATTCATTACAGAGAGATACTAATGTAACATCTTTCCAGGCCTCCAAGAAACAAGGAAAAGGTAAAAGGTACCCAGTTGCCTAAGGCTAGTACTATTATTCTGTCTTAGCTTGTAGGTGGACAACCCTTTGAAAGGTGAAGCGGAACTTAACGAGCTATTCTTTATGGGTACTCAGGCAGGAAGATAGGAATTCTGTAGGAAACAGACAGTGAGAGACTTGCCTGTGAGGTCTCCCGGGTAACATGAACTCTGTCAGGATTTGAGCTAGGAGGGGCATGCATGCATATTCTGGTCAAGAATGAGGTTCCATTTTGCCTATGTCCTGAGAACCTGAGCAAAGCTGAAGCTAAAGATAATGGACTGATTCATTCATGTGGCACCGGAAATTTCATGCAGGAGCGGTCAGATGGTGCTAAGAAAGCAGTTGTGTGGCACTAGGACAATAGGAAAGACATCTTGACCCCTCAGAGGCTCCATCTTGTGAAAACAGAAATTCATTTAAAGAAAAAAGCTTAAGTTGGTGGGTTCCCTGATCATTAAAAGTAATTATCTAGTAAAGTGTATCCCTGGGGTTAGCAAACTAAAGCTGAGTGTGTCCCAGGAACCCAGACTACATCTTGAAGTGACAGTATACCTTGGCAGCGCCAACCACCTGACCCTGCTTTTCAAAGCATAAAAGTTGCAAGACAGAGAAGGTCATGGAAAGCAGCTGATGGCAAACAATATACAACAGTGTTGGAGTCCATGGAGGAGGCCCTGAGAGGCCATTGTGCAAAGCTAAGAAGATAAAACCTAAATTTCAATGAAGACCTCAATTGGATATTGGAGATGCCAAAATCATGAATTAAGGAGAACTGTGGACATGGAGCTGGCCTAGGAGAGAATCTAAGTGTTTCAAGGGCAGCAGATATGGAGGGGTGGAGTTACTCAAGCTTTCTGGAATCCAGCTGACTATATTACAAGCCCCAGATGCCAGACGTGGAGCTGCAAGATTTGGTCATTGCTCAGATAGATTCTGGTTTTGCTTTGGTGCTACTGTTTCTTGCTATATCCCTGTTCTTCCATTTGGGGAAGGGAGTCTTTATTTTATGTCATTATATATTGGAAGTATTTAACCTGTGTGTGTTTGCTTGCTTGCTTTGTTTTTAGTGAGAGATTTGGAATTTAAAGGGTAGGAACTGTTCATCACTATCAGGATTTATAAAGATGGAATGAACGTATTTTATATTATAACTTGGTCACAAGCCTACAGTGCTAAGGGGTAGCTCGTTACAGTTTAACAGTGATTTGTTGAGAGCCCAACTGACAATGAGTGGACTTCTGATGATTAGTGTTAGTTATCTACTGTACAGAATCTAGACTCGCGTGGGAGAAGGCCCTCTGGGCATACCTGTGGGGAAACTGTCTAGATTACACTAAATGGTATGCAAAGGCCTACATTAATTGTAAGCAGGACCATTCTCTGGGCAGAAGATCCTAAATTATATAAAATGGAGAAGATGAGTTGAGACCAGCATGCAATCACCCCTAGGCTTCTATATCAAAGGTACAAGTTGACCAGCTCGCAAAGCTCGTGCCACTGTGATTCCCCTGACACAATGAACCACAACCTGTGTGAACTAAATAAAGTAAATGCTTCCTCCATCCAGGTGTTTTCTCACTGCAACAGGAAAAGACACTAAACACGGCTATACAAGAATTAACAAGAATCTTAGGCAGACCTCACTGGGAGGAGTCCTAAGTAAAGTCTTACATGATCTGAGAGAGCTGGCCATAGAAGGATGCAGCAATGATACAATCTAACTTAATTTCTTTTGTGTACCTTAATTTTTAAAGCAACACTCTGGATGTTATGTTGTGAACAGAAGAAAGTAACAGAAGGGCTTTTCAGCCTTGCGGTAGCCATCTTTCAGTAACTCGCCAAAATGACAAACACAAAGGGAAAGAGGAGGGGCCACTTGATGTAGGAGGGTCAGCTGCTCCTTATCACTACAGGCACTCACTATATGTTCTCTAGGCCCTTTAGGAAACATGGAGTTGTTCCTTTGGCCACGCACATGCGAATCTACAAGAAGGGCGATATTGCAGACATCAAGGGAATGGCACTGTTCAAAAGGAATGCCCCATAAATGTTACCATGTCAAAACCGGAAGAGTCTACAATGTCACCCAGCATGCTGTGGGCATCATTGTAAA
>LOJH01005796.1:6258-16715 GCA_001685095.1 Ellobius talpinus | reverse complement strand
GGGAAGGAGCCTGAGCTGCTGGAGCCCATTCCCTACGAATTCATGGCCTGATGTACAAAAAGAAATAAAAGACCTGGACTGGAAAGGGTTTTTCTTAAAAAAAAAAGGAACAGAAGGCTACCACATTAACTCAGGGTGACCTGCTAACACCTCAAACTAAGATGGTGGGGATGATAAGAAATCTTATGAAAAGCCTTCAGTTCAACCTCCAGCACAGGAAAAAACAGAAAATAAAACCAATCAAACAGAAAACTGAGAGGCTCTCCTTTAACGTATGTGCAATCTGAAAAGGGATTTAGAAAAGCAGTTAAGTGGAATTCCTGAGAGGGATCTGAGGAATGATTTACCTAGCATTTATAAATGTCCTGAATAAAAAGAGACTTGCAAAATAAGGGATTATCAGAAAAGGAAGAACTCAGATAAGAATATGAAAAGATAGAAACAGTAAACAAAACAAAACAAAAAACAACAAAACAAAAAACTAAGACAATGTAGAGACTGAGAAGCCAAGTAAACTAAATGAAAGAAAAAAAAGCATTTGTGTCAAAGATACTGGCAGAAGGAGGCCCTGAATTGGGTTCCCAGCATCCAGATAGCTCAAAACTGCCTGTAATTCCATCCAGCTCTAGGGAATTTGATGCTCTTGTCTGGCCTCCACAAATACCTGCAATATACATGCAGACATCCATACACAGAAACACACACAAACACGTAATTTAAAATGAAAAACAGAATTAAAGACACTGGCACATAAACCAAGTTTGGATGTATAACTGTTGGCTTTAGCAAGGTGGAGAACATCTGTAATATAACAAGTGCAGTTTTGGGGGAAACAGTAGGAGAGTTAATTGAAGACAGTAAAGGAACTGAAGACACAAAGTGTACAAAGTAAAAGAAGCGAAGATACAAAGGATAAGGTGCTCTACTTTAAGAGACAGCAGAGATGGCATTACTGCACATATCTCTAATCCAAACACTGGCTCCAGGGACACTTCCCCACCCTACTCCCTGCTAAAAAGGTACCAGAAAACAGCATAGAAAAAAGTAGTAGCAGAAACACTACAGAGAATTTTGAAAGTGAGAAATAACACACCTGTCTGCAGATGAAAATGATTCAATACAAAGAAAAACACTGGTAACGCAGGAAAAGAGATCAAAGAACTCCAAGACTGGGAATCCTGAGTAGGTGAGAAAAGGAGTTGGGCAAGAAAAGAAGAAGCTGAGGACTGAGAACAAGGAGCTTTGCCTCCCTCAGAAGACTAAGCAGTAGATAGTAGCTGGCAGACTTGAAGACCAGAATCCATGAGGGGAAAGTATTAGGTGGTTTGTGGCAATAAACTACGGCAGAATGAACTAGTGAAAAGAGCACAAAATGACTAGCTGACAGCAATAAGGGAATTCCAAATGAGGCTAGCTGCATGTGGTAGTTAGAAAGAAAATGGCTCCATAGGCTCATAGAGTGTCGTACTACTAGAAGATGTGACCATGCTGAAGTAGATGTTAGCTACCCCAATTAAACGTTTTCCTTTATAAAAATTGCTGTGGTCATGATGTCTTCACAGCAAGAGAACTCTAACGAAGACACCAGCATTTTTCAAAACATGGAAGAGGCTGTCAACTGGTTTTAATGATGGTTTCAAGTTTGAGAAGAAAACAGAATTGAGATTTGATTGTGAAAAGAATACATACTGGCTGGTCCTGACTAGTTAGGCTCACTAGTTAGGAGGAAGAAAGAATGGTAAGACACTCATCCTCCTCTCCTCCCAGAAAAAACAAAACAAGATTAATGATGAGAAGCAGAAAGGAAGGGGAAACCACCGAAGTTGAGACACTAGAAAGAAAAGAGAATAGTCAGACAAAAAAATGCGTGAAACTGAAATCATGAAGACTAAGTTATTGGTACTGAATTTGTACTGTATTGGTACTGAATTTGGTAAGAAAGACCAAGACAGAGATACAAGACAGTATCTCTAAAGAGAGGGTCAATGAATAGCCTGGACAATTAAATAAGAACAAATAAAGACAAGACATACACAAAAATTTAGACACCTCACATTTTATGAGATAAAAGTATGTTATTAACATTAGAGGAAGATATTCAAGTAATTATAATTTTTCCACTAAAGGAAAAAAATGTAAAACTACTTAAAATTTAATTAGATCTGGGTTGGCAGCACATACCTGTCATCACAACACTTGGGAGGCTGAAGCGAGAGGATCAGGAGTTCAAAGCCAGCTTTGGCTACATAATGAGAATGTCTCAAAAGAAAAAAAATTAATTAAGACAGAATTGAGCTATTACAAGACAAATTTTTATGCTGTGATGACCTTTCTCTATAATTAGTATATGTATATTATGTATACTATGTATACATATGTATACTAATTTCATGTAAATATCTATATATAGACTGTTACTACATTCCATTTAATGACCTATAAAAGAGCAAACCCAATCAATTAATATTGCTCCTTGCTCTAAATGTTGAAGTTATATAAACAAATATATAAAGAGTAATTGTTATATGAGGCACAATGTAAGTCCTATAAAAATTAAGGATTTTTTAAGGTACTATCTTGAGGGATATGGTTTCTATAGCCTTTGGACAATAAACATCTGTAGTTCACAAATGGGTCTTAGTCTACTACAGAACTATACTTTGTAGTATGAGTGCTAAGTACTGCCCCTATTAAACAAGAAACAATTGAGGATAAAACAAGATTAAAAATCTTGAGTACTTTCCTAAGCTTACACTCAGAGTTATCTTTGAATTTTTTGTTTGTTTTTAGGTTTGGTTTGATTTGGTTTTTGGAGACAGGGTTTCTCTGTGTAATAGTCCTGGCTGTCCTGGAACTTGCTTTGTAGATCAGGCTGGCCTCAAACTCAAAGAGATCCACCTGCCTCTGCCTCCTGAGTGCTGAGATTAAAAGCCATGTGGTGGCCTATTTTTGTGTTTTATGCATATAAAGGTAATTTTTTCTGATTTTCTTTTTTGTAATAATAATGGAGGCCCTGTATAAAGTATAGGTGGGTCTTCTATAACCTAGATGGCCTCTCTCTTGTCTAGCATAATTACTAACCACTGTTACATAATCACACTTCTCTTATCCTAGTGCAGTCCACACAGGTTCATAGGAAATGCAGCTCTATTATCAACCAAGGCCAGAAACTATTCTGGATGCTTTTCTGAAGGAGAAACACCCACTTGAACTCAATGACAGTATGTTTCTTGAACACATCAGTCACACAGGTCCTCCCCAGGTTATAGCGTCAAGCTAAGAATTTTTCACATGATTAGATATCAAACAAGTTATGTGATGATTTATCCTAAACGAATTTTAGAATTTGGCTGATTTTTTAAATGCACAATGTATAACCCAGTTTATAACAGAAAACATATTTAATAGAAACATGAAAAATATTTACTGAGAATAGAATATAAACTTCTTGCTTATTTCTAACTCAAGTAAAACAGAAAACAATTCCTTGCTTACTCTGAACTCAAATACATCTTAAAATCAAGAATACATGAAATACTTGAATAACTGTTATAAATGGGTAGCAATGTTTACCTTACTGCCAATAATGGACCGAACTTCATCATCTGGTGACGTGGGAGTACCAGATATATCTGGATTACTGTTACTAAGGCTTCGTGAACGATTTAAGTTAAGGCTTGCAGGTCTCACTGCAGACCTGGCCATTGTGGCATAATGCACTGATCCTCCCAAACCCCCAGGACCTAGAGATGTAAATAAGAAACACATAATTAATAAGAGAAAACCAGGAAAGGACCAAAAGAAATAATTGAACAATTTACAAAATCCCACAAAAATTATGCATTGCTTTGGTTTCTAAATAAAAATTAACACAGGTTGTCTTTTGAAAAAAACATTGGAAATAAAAACACTCAAGAACCAGTGACAGCTATATGAAGTTCTACTTTGCAACAGCTGATACAAACCATATTAATTATATGTTAAAATCACTCTCTTAAATGTTTCTATATTATATGAACAATAAAAAATAAACTGAATAAGAATCACTGCTCTTACTCAAACACAGTAGTGGCAGGACCCAAAATGCAGAAGCTGACATCTCTCCCCTTTTGCCTACACTTCCGGCTCTGCCCTTGATATATGGTCATATATAGGGACATCCAATTTATTACCAACATCACTTAAATGAAAGTATGCTTTTATTTATCTTCATAAACAATTTATTAAAAATAACAAAATGGCACCTTTGTTTTACGATTACATAAAACAAACCTAAAGATAATTCTAAGAGCTTCTTAGGTTATAAAAAAAATCGAAGAATTCCTTTGTCGAAATAAAATTAAGCATTTTACCTTCTTTCAAACATGTTCCATACAAACAAAAATACCTGGCAATTATATTCAACAATCTATATCTTTTTGTGTATGTGTACACACGTGTGTATACTATAAAAGTGTTTGTATATGTGTGCTTGTGTGTGCATGCATGCACACCTGCACGAGTGTGGAAGCCAGATATCAACCTGAGCTGTCTTCTTCACTTGCCCGTCCCCTTAGATGGTAGAGACAGGGTCTCTCAACCTGACATTCACTGATTCCACAGATTCGTTTTCTTATGGGATTAGAACTGTGCAGACCACGTGTGGCTTAACATGGGTTCTGAGCCCAAACTCAGGTCCTCATGCTTGTATGACAAGCATTTTATGGAGAAAGCCATCTCCCTAGCTCTATCTATGTCTCTGAATTGTAGAATATTTTTTAATGTCTTATTGAAAGTGACACAAATCTGACAACTAATTAATGTGTATACTTTTTCTTAATTACTGAACCAAACAAAAAGGCAGATGCGATAGCATTCTGGGTGTTCTATTCTGGGTATAGCACCATGACTCACATGCTCAGATTCTCAAGTTACATAGCTAAGATTAAGATAGTAAATTACAGGTCAGGATAAGAGACAAATGCTCATCTTTCAGCAGGAACAACAAAAATTCTAGGCTAAAGCTTAAACCAATATCATTGCCAATAGCTGCAAAGGAGCACGTACCATCATCACCAGGGATAAGTGATTGCTTATACAGCAAACAGATAAGCAGTTTCAAAGGTTAAACAATAAACTAACAAACCAAATGGAAAATCCAAACTCAAACATCCCTTACAAACACCACTATCATCAACATCATATGAAAGACAAGTAACTGAGCCTTTAATATTCAGAAAGCTTATGTTATTTTACTGGTCATGAAGAAATTGGGAAATTTTCTAGACAATCATTTTTATGTTAATATAGACCTTATAGGTAGGGTTAATAGAAAATTATTAGTCTACCATGTATCTACCTAAATGTCCAAATATACACTATAAATGACAAATAAAATATTCTATTAATTTTAAGAAATGATAAAATGTTTTCAAAGATGGGTGAAGTGATTGTCAATGTTAATTTTCAATTATTAATTTAACCAAGCCCTCCAACTCAACTTAAAGCTGCATATATAATGATGCTTTAAAATGAAACATACCCTCAATGGCCAACCCTGTGCGTGCTCCTTATCAGAGAGGAAATAAATGCTGTGAGTGTGTCAATCACACCACAGACTACACAACTACCTCAGTCTTGGCCTGAATACACCACGAATGGCAGTTTAGTACTAAAGGGAATAAAATACCTGGTGACGGTGAGTTAGGATAAATATTGGGCAGGCGGAAAACATAATAGATATACGATGCAAGAAGGTTGTTTCTCCCATGCTGGTCATGATTTCCTTCTAAGTTTTTGTGAAGTCGATTTATAATTGATGCCATAGCTTCAAAAGATGCTTGCCCTAGATTAACTTTTCAGAAAGAAGAAAATGGTTTAATGCTTTAATGTTTTTAAATTTGCAGTTGCACAAAAAAGAAAGCTCTGTCCCTTTACAAAAGGCTGCAAGTAGAGATACAGCAAGGGTATAAAAATAGTAGATTGATTGTGGTATTTTGTAATAGTTGACAAAAATTCTTGAAAACAAAAGAAATAACATATTTTATGAATTTAATGTGAAAACTGTATGTGTTAGATTAGTTAAAATAAAACACTGACAGATACACATTATCTTGATGTAATACATTTCACACAGAGAAATCCATCTCATATACAAACTTGAGAATTAACTTCTCATTTTAAAGATGATTCTGAAAATCTAAAGAGCATACAATATTACTTTTAAAGAAATTTAAAATAACAATGAAAATAAATCATTAAAACCAGTAATATGAAAAGATGACAGTGGGTAAGCAACTTGATTGAAATTACTGAACCTATAAAAGGATTAGAAGGGAAGGGCTAGAAAAACAGAAAGATGCAGAACATTTGAAATGACAAAGAACACACCTACTTCATCTCCATGTTGGTATACCTCAAGAACCTTTTAAAAGCAAGGAATTCTGACAGCACATTGGAGAATTAGGTAAACCAAGTGGACATCTGAATAAGGGTGTCAGTTCTGTGATTTACTTAATCAGGACAGAAAATCATGGACAGATAAATGAAGCCAACTAAGTTTCCTAAAGGTGAAATCATCAAGTGAAATGGCTATTTACAAGATTAAAGAACACGTACTGAACTAAAAGGACAGAGAGAATCTTGAAAGGGTTTAGCAGCCTCCTGTCTGCTGGTGAGCTCCTTTCCCTTTTTCCCTCAGAGTAGTGGCTCCAAATCAGCAGAATCCTTTTAAAAACCAGCTCCAGGGTGAGAGAGATGGCTTAATAGTTAAGAGCTCTGACCACTCTTCCAAAGAACCAGACTCAATTTCCACCACCCACATGGTGGCTCACAACCATTTGTGACTACAGTTCCAGGGGATCAGAGGTCTCTTCTGGCCTCCCTTGGGTACCAGGCACACATCACACACACACACACACACACACACACACACACACACACATTTGCTGTCTTTCTGTGTATGCCAAAGTATCTGACCCATGAGCTTCCAATGAGTCCCATTTCTCCATCTCCCACTTCCCCACAGTAATGTGGGCGTTGCAGACACGCACACCACTTTCAGAGATGCTACACGCACACCCACTAAAACATATCCCCGTCCCTACATAGTATGTCTTTAAAGGTGAAATGCAGTCATATTGCTTCCACAATTACAGCCAGATCTTTCAAAGGCTAATGTTTGCTATGGAATAATTTTCTGGTTTCAGAAAGTGTGGCAGGAAATTTCTACTATTATCTCATGTCTCCCATATCAGCTCTACCTTGTAGCACATTCCTTCCAAGTCTTCACATAACTTCCTAAGATCTTGTGTCTGTGCATGAATGTGGTTTCTTCTCCTTGAGCAGGACACAAGACACACTCCTATTCGTCTCTGAGTGTCTGACTCAAGAACTCCCCCCACTTACAAATGTCCCTAAAAGAACACATATTGTTGTGAATACACACCTCCTTAGCACCACCAGCTACCAAAACATTAATAAAAGCTTGTATCTTTCGGGCTCAATTTCTTCCCCAGATTTTATTTGGAAAAGGGTGGAAATGAGAAACAATTCTTTTTTTGGAGTACAAAAAAAGAATAAATACAGTGATTCCGAGGAAAATGTAGAATGGATACACTATAAGCTCTATAAAATGCAACAGGATTGTCTATGGACCAGTGTTCTTAACAATGAGAACTTAGTAGCAGAGACCAAGCTTTGGACAATGTCTATGAGTATCAGATTCATCATAAGGTAAATGCTTAATACATCTTTGGTGATTGACTATTAATTTAATTTGATAGTTTGATTAAAAGTCTATAAAAATATGTTATCATTTTCTGGCACATACAAGTCAGCAGCACCTTCCCACCTCTTCCCACTGCAAACACTGCAAAGAGAAATCACGTTTTGTTTTTTTTTTTAATTTAAGTTAGAAATGCAAAAGTTTAATTTTGTAATTCATCCCAAGTAAACTTAATTACCTATTTGGCCAGCAATCACAGGAGGTCTAACAACTAAAAGTATTAGTTTATCAAGCAGAAGATGAAGAAACCGGACTACTGGTTCCAGCTGTGAGGAACTCAAGGCTGAAATGCTACTCTTCAGTTCATTTTCTAAGTTGTTTTCCATGATCCGCATATCCCCAATTCGGACTGGGAACATGTGTTCATCCAGAGCATTGACAAGAGCAAAGAATTTGTCAAGGTAAGGATCCTAAAACAAAGAACAAATACAGAACTAAACAATTCTAACCATGTTAATTACCAAACCCACAAGAACTGGAGAACATCAATATCTCATATTAATTGATAATGAAGAAAAGCACATACAAGTATATATAAACAATTATTCCAAAATCTAATATATGCCTTCCTACTCATCATTGTAAAACAACCATCTCAAATACCATCAGTTACTCAAGGAATCTTTGAGAGTGATGGAGGATGTCATTTTTTGGTTTGAGTTAATTTTTGCAGTTCGATCCTCATGGCAGACACCTTAGTAACCTGCATCTGTTACTAACTTACTGTCTCTTAGCTCCTAGTCTACCTTCCTTATTATATCATGCAAGACAGGAGCTAGATCCTTCCACCCATGCTTCTCCCTCATCAGCTATAGTCTGTGGGGATGATGACATGAAAGACTAATCCTTATTTTTCTAGTGGAGGCTAGACTGCATGGATGTGCACCACAGCAGTGGTGGCTGCCATGCTCCTATGGCAGGTGCTATGCACCAAGTTTCTCTGATGCCACAGAAGGCTGAGCTCCATGTTCCTACATCAGTATCCTCTCCAGACTCTGTCAGTTGTTAGGAGTTTGCTTCGGACTTCTTGATAATTCTCTGTCTGCTATTTGAATTCTTTTAACATTCATTTAATAGCAAATCATCTTTAATATTTTAACAAGTCTGTATTTTAAGTGTTCTCCATCCAAATTCTGGTGAATTTGCTTCCTAACTGAACCTTTATGCTGCTATTCAATGTCCCTCCTTTTCACTAACACAGTCCAGAACCTGGAAAAAAGAATCTCTAAAACCTTTCCACCTGAGATACCTGGCCTGTCAGAATTAAAATGAGCCAGTAACAGCTTTGCTACTCTGTTTTACCATTTACCAGAAATGAAGAGAAAGAAAAAGATCCCTAATTGTTCAAAATACATCAGTGGCATTTAAAGGGCAGAGTATTCAATGGTAGTTAATGAAAAAAATGTCTAAATCTACGTTTTTAACTAACATATATTCCTAAAGCCAGGAAAGACAACAGAGCTGACATAAATAACAGGTTCAATTCATTTAAGTGAAATTTGATTATTAAAAAACAGTAAACCTCACTTGTGTATGAATGGATGAAACAGCAACAACTTCAACATTAAATACTCCTTTGTGGTTATCTACCCACTTCATCCCAGGTAGAGGAACCTGCAAGAAACCAAGTAGGACAATCACACACTTGCAAATGGATTATGAACTCATCAAACTAAAGTCTAAACCTAAAGGACTAAAAATCCTGTGAAAATATCTACTTTGATTTATTCTTTGGGAATTCTATACATATATACAATGTATTTTGATTATATCTACCTCCTATTACCTCTTTCCACCTTCCCCTGGGGCCCTTCAATACAAATATATATATTGAATTTCTAAGATCCTGGGTAGAATTAACAAATCGAACATGAAGACTTTGAAAATTGGAATAAAGGACAGATAGGCTGGCAAACTTTGCATACAAGTACTAATAAAGCAAATTTCTTGTTTCATTTGAGCCTTATATATCTAAGGTTGGGTCTGAGAGAAAGAGAAAGAGAGAGAACTCTACTCAATCAGCATTACTATGAGGCGGTGGAACCTAGGCGGCATGTCACTGTGGACATGCTCCAAATGTCCCATGTTTCAGTATCCTCCCCAACTCTTCTGCTTCTGTCCCAAGTGAAGAACTCTGCTCTTCCATCCTTAGAATGCCATGATGTTCTGCCTTCTCATAACTTCAGAGCAGCACAGCCATGCAAACTATAAGCCATAGTAATATTTATTTCTTTTATATTCTTTGTTTCAGCTATTTACCACAATGATATAAAACTGACCCACTCTACCTTGGGAGTGGTACCCCATGAAAATAATGCTTATGGGTTCATGTATTTAATTGAAAATAGTTAAGAAATTAAGAAGATGAAGAGTAATAAAGCTAGATTTAAATACACACACATTTTAAGAGCTTTAACAATGATTACCAAGTAAATTAAATAAATAGTTTGGTAGAAAAATTAGTTTCTTAGTACTGAAGCATAGTTACATATAACTCACATTAAGATCTAATAAAACAGTAAAGTTTAAACTCAATAAATGGGCAACGGCTTTTGCTCAATGGCGGTACACTTGTTTAGGATGTAAAAAACCCTGGGTACAGGAGCACAGACATGGAAAGCAACAATTAATAAATGGAACCTCCTGAAACTGAAAAGCTCTGTAAAGCAAAGGACACGGTCAACAAGACAAA
>LOJH01005795.1:0-33533 GCA_001685095.1 Ellobius talpinus | reverse complement strand
CTTCTCACTTCTCTCTCCCCATCTCCCCTTACCCCCACCCCACCCCCACCCCAATTGTATTTTATCTGTCATCTTTAGTATATACATTTACATTTATTCAGGCATATAAATATATTGTGTTGGGTATCGGTCCTAAAACAGAATCTTACATAACTTATTTGATACCCTTACAGTTCAGGCTACATGAAGATCAGAATGCCAAATGGATCCACGTGAAAGCACAAGAATAATACATATTTGATCAAGATTTACTTGTACACTAAGAGATGATTGGCAGAGAACAAGCAATATTAAGCACTCAGCTCTGCTCAGAGGAACTGCACTGAATACATAGCCAAGAATACCATCTGTTGAATATAAAATTCTTGGATCAAGACATTATAGATACATTTCCCCAAACAGCAGGGACAGAAGTCTTTCTGGAAACAAAATCACAACAGGGTTGCAGAAACACCCAGTGAGAGAGAGGCCAATAACTATTCCCTGCATCATGGGGAGCAGACTCACTCACTGCTAGTGCAGTGTGTGATTAATTACAAGGCACGATTCACAATGGTGGGAGTAAATAAATGTGTGGCAGGCAGTCACCCTGCTCAAGTAATTTTTAAAACAGTTTATCAACTACTAGCCATGGGGGTATCAAAATCTTTTCAACTGCTGTGATATCTGAACATTTTTCACTCTCATGCACAGTGCTGTCCGCCACACATCCTAGTTACAGATTACAGAATGATGGCTGTGTGCTGGTCAGTGGGAAGATGCCCTTAAAACCATGGACATGTGATTTGATGATAGTATCCCCAAGGTAACACTCAAATACAATCACGCCCCTTTATAGTTGCATATTTTTCTTAAAACGATTGTAATATGTGTCCATGCATGTCTATGATAAGCAGAATCGTTTTTAGGGCATTTGTCTAGTATCCAAAGAGAGATGGCTGTTGAAATAGAAATAACCCATGAAAATGAAAAGTGTCAGAGACTGGCAGGTAGGAAAAGTGACAGAGTGGAAAAATAAGAATGGGAATACCTATGTTAATGAAAATATTCAGATTTCCTTAACTGCATCTACTAGGAAAGTTGGAAACCACTGTGAAGAAGTCAAAAATGCTGATGAGTTCAGAATTTATCATAATTGTCCCTTTTCTGCCATTCAGGTTAATTGTATGAGAACAATTTATCTTATTTTTACTCCAAAAATTCTGGTAATTCAGTCCTAGAATTTTGACCATTGGAAAAAGTTAATTGTTATTAATACACGGTAAGTGCCCATTAACTTGTTAAGGGAAGACTGGATGATCCTGTGGCAGAGAAATGCTTCTTTGCACTTAATATGCTTTTACTCATTGCTCTACTTTACCAGTTAGGAAGGATAGAGATACAATTAAAATTCCTAACTGCCTCTTCAAGGAACTAAAAAAGACGGGAGTCATGTACCAGAATGACTTGAAACTATTCCCAACTACCCTATTTTATATTGAAAGAGCTAGGGTGCCATTTAAATATATCTTTGGGGCCTGTATATTCCCATATGGGGGTTACTTTTCACATGCTTGGATAGGGCATTGGTTGAGGACACTGCCTTTTTCTGAGTCATTTAGAGAGATATAACCGAGAAACCTCCTGGTCTTGGGAGAAGCAAAAGAATTTGTGGTTCCTGGTAGCACTTCTGCTAGCAAACTATAAGCAGTCTACCTAGCACAGAGTAACTTTGATGAACTCAGTTTTGTAAGCCACCACTGCTGTTTCAGTTCTCTCCCTTAATTTTCTCAGGGCTTTTCTTTGTGTCTCATGCACCCCACAGATTGACTTGGCAATTCTATTCTTGCTTGCCTTCTTCAGAATCTTGAATTCTTGAAGGTGAGAAACATGATTTAATTGGTTTTATAACTTAAACTATAGCTATTAAAAATATGTCAATGGTACCAGTGATAATTGCTAAAATTACAGAAAAAAATTCTCTGAGTGATTTGTCTTGAAAAATTATTGCTGACTCCTTTAAAATGAATATTTGATTTTCAAATATGAAAAAGGGTGTATCTTCTCTTTGATAATTTTTATATTAATGCCTGTCATCTTTTCAAGTCTTCTCAACTTACTGAGAGCATTTAAAAATAACTACTCTTAATTCTTTCCACCTACCTAGTAAGTACAATGAAATCTTTCAAAACCTTAAATGTTTAAAAAAATAATATAATGCATATTTTGCACTAATATATGGTTTGACAGTATTGGAGAGTATATACTATTTAATATTCCAAAATGGTACAGTTATCGTTTGTGCCTTTACCTCCGAATATGGTCTCTTCACACTACACTTTTGAACTATTCCAGACATGTTATCTTGTAACTCTGAGTAAGTCCAAAAAAAAAAAAAGTTAGGAACACTGCTTGTTTATTTTAGATAAGTGAGTTCCTGGTCATTCATCAGCTCTCACACTGAAAATGTCCACAAGGCAGTGATATGATGTTGTTGGCAAAAGTTTGCAAAGTTATAGCGAGAGGTATTATTGAGTTATGTGTTTAACACGTCTTTATGTTACAAGGTGTAAGGATGTTATGGTTTAAAATATATAATGAAGAATTTGTAATGAAAACAGTAAGAACATGAATGCCTTTTAAAGGCCACCTTGCTATTTTAACAGTTTAAGTATTTTTGGCTACTTTACCAAAATATACAAGGCCAAGATTTTTTTTCTTAATTTTTTAAACTTTTCTTTGGCATTACTTGCATGGAAATTCAAGCAAGACTGTAAATTCATCTTTCTTTTGATAGGTATTATGTCTAAAATGCCTTAACTGATAATTATGTTTTCATATTGTTCAAGCCCCAGTTTAGAAACATTAAGGCTAAAATTAGACTAGTGACATACATTAGATAGGATTTTTCACTTGAGAAACTATAAAACCATTTTAGAAAAGCTCTCTGCAACAATTTTCATTTTTTGCCATAATTCTGCTTAATGATGCCCCTTGAATAGTAATTTCAGCTAATGGAGAAGTAACATTATATTCAGAGAACCATCAGCTACCTATCAGAGTCTTACAATAAGGAACTACCCCACAATGGCTAGGATAATGGGCTCAGCAGTTTAGCTTTCATTCATTTCTGTGGAGTAAAGTAAGCCATTTTCTCTTGCAGACCCCAGATAACTTAGTGAGAGTTTCGAGCTGCTCGTCAAATGCAATTTAACCTAATAATTACCCCTGAAGATGTGATTAAGAAACACCTGACTCAGATGTCATGTACATATGCACACCACAAGTCATCACCCCTTCCTCTCCTTCAATTTTAGTGGCTGAATGCCAAGTCAGCAGGCTCTGAAAACTGACTTTCCATTTATAGTTTATTCAGGTCATTACCCTTATGCCACGTGGGCCTAAGAAGATTTGGTCTTTTATGTGTGCAAGAGTTAAATGCTTCTAATAACCTCTCAGACTATGTTAAAATGAAAAGAATTTAGTATTTTCTACCAATGCCTTGTAAGATACCTTAAATATAAATGCTATTAGATACTGGAAAAATGACTCACACGGTATGAACATTTGCTGTAATTACAGCACTCTGTATGTAGTCAACCTCGTCTGAATAAAGTGGGAATGGAATAGTTTAAGGATGCCAAAATGTTTTCTTCCATTAATATTCAGGTTTTTGTGCAAAATAGTGCTTATTAATCTTTGTAGTTTACAAATTGATAAGAAAAATACTGTGTATAATTATTTTTAATGTGCATAATTATTTTACTGTATTTATTTTTGAAATTTTTGTTCTAAATTATGCTTGCCTGATCAAGGAAACTTCATGGATTCTTTTCAAAATTCAAAAGAATGAATGTTACCCCCCTTTTTTTCTAATAACTTGTATAAGCTTATGACCAAGACTGCAAAAGTTAAATACTATACCACAGTACCATTAAAATATCTCAATAAAATGAAATTGATGAGTAACTTTATTACCATTTATGTCAGCATGATCATTCTTTGCCATGACATAGTAATTGGTCATTATCAATATACAAACTTAGCTAAGTTCAATTTTTTTAGACTTCTATTTTTAGATATTCTTAGGGGACATGTTTTATGTCTTGTAGAAAGACAATATCTTTACTTACTGATGGCAATTGGCCAATTGTATGAAATAATGACAAGGTGACAACAGCGACTGCTCAGTCCATCTAACACTTCATGGAAACAGACAGAACAGCAAGCACGTGATCAAAAACAGACTTAGACACACAGTTTAGAGGTCATATATGTCTTCCATGAAGATATAAAAATCTCTGCATGATTTTTATCTATATACATGAATTTTGATAAGAATTTTTTTACTTCTCAAACAAATTAAACACTAAAATATGTTTTGATTTATTGAGAAACTTTGTCCCCTGTATGACTAAGACAATGGAAATTGACAAATGTGGAAAACTTATTTATACTGATTAATTGGCATCTGATTTCATAATGATATAGCAAAATTTTATGGTCAGTTACTGGTTTGAGGTCTCAGTTACATGCAGTTATGTCTTACTAAAATGAAAAGGATCAAGTAAAAATGAATTTGATGCAAATAGATCCTTGCATAGAGTTAAATTCCATTTATTTTCTCAGGTGCTGTGAATAAATCTTACCCCTCCAAACTATGTTATGTAATTGAATATAACATAGACTCCTCATTCTACTTAACTATTTATAAATAAAACTTCCACTTAACTCTAGCATCTCAGAACTTAGAAGCACATAATGTGAGATTCAAGACATATATAATTAAAGACTAGAGCTAAATGCTCACATGATTGAAGCAAATGAAAATCTAGAAGTTATTTATAATCATTGAATTGTGAAATTGTAATCAGGCTCTATCTGAAGTACTGTGATTTCCATTTTGGTGTTTGTTGCAGTATTCTATCACCTGATGGAGTTATTCTTTTCCTAGTGGTTTGTTCAAATTTTCTGCACACTCTACATTAGGAGAAGCTGCTTGATTGCATATTCTCGAAAGTACCTGGTACAATGTGGATGTTCAACAAGGTTCCTTCAGTATTTCTTATATAGAGTTGGAAACATTATATTTCTGTATATGTAAGTAATGACATTATCCAAGTCCATACAAACATGAAAGCAAGTCCCCCAAACTTAGTCTTTGTTAGTTAGAAGACTGAAATACTAGGTAAAATTTGCATGGTCTAGCAAGAATAGATATTGGGAAAAGGAAGAAATGAGTGACTTAAGTTGCAGACACATGCTCAAGGTCTCACCTGAGGTGAATAATATCTCTCTTCTTCAGAGGAAACTTGTTACATTTTTCTGAGAACATTTATTGCACTAGTATCACCATTGAAAAGTTCAATGATTTTTAACTGTATAGAGACTATATGATGCTTTATGAATATGACAAAGCTAAAAGTCTTCTCACTAGTAAATCATACACATTAGCCCAGAATCAGATTTTTGCACACAATTCTTCATACATTTCCAGGAATACCAGTTTATGCAGACAAGTGAGATGAAAATTAAATGCCTCTAATTATTTAAAGTTTTATAAATAGGTTGAGTAAAAACCTAGGGAGAAACCTGAAACCCCACTTCCATTGGCCTTCTCCTAAACGTCTGAAGTGTCTGACCATCTGTGCTGGGGAATTTTCCAGCAGAATCTCGTTTAATGCTGACTTTTTCTCTTCTGGTGACTGACTAAAAAGATGCAGGGGAAATCTGTGTGTCCATGTTTTGCCGGAGACTATTGTATTCATTCTAATTCTATTGGCCAATATTTCTGGGGATGATATTCCATCCTTTCGTGTGTGTGTGTGTGTGTGTGTGTGTGTGTGTGTGTGNTGTGATCTATTAAGCAGGCTGGCCCATTTCTCTAGTGCTTGCTTCTGCATCTATCCACTAAGAATAATGTGCAGTAGGAAATCAGCTTTCCAGCAACAGGCCCTTGGATGGTGCATTTTTATTTCCCACAGATATTACCTGATTTTCCAACAGAATAGGATGGTCTTTGTTATAAACCACAAGAAATTATTTTGAATCTCCTACAATAAATGCTTTGTGACAAATAAAAAATAGCAAGAAGACTCATTTCCATTACATGCATTTATGACCATTTTAGGGAGAATCAATGACAGCACAGCTTGCTTTCCTCTTACCCCTAGTGATAGTCAAAAGGCAAAATATATTTTGCAACATTCTTGTTAAATAAGATATACATTACAATCTGATGTAGAAAATGACTTATAGACTCCTTTCTGGTTCTGAGCATCCATTAAACATATACCCTCTAAGACCATTTTTGATGTGTGGTTAGGTAGAAAAGAACTTTGAATTTCTTAAGCAACAGAAGTACTATATTTGTATTCCACAGTTTTATTTGGAAGTTACAGAAAATATACTGGAAATCAGAGTAAAATCTCTCCATGTATGTTATATAATATTATATACTGTAAATATATTAGTTGGGAGAAAAATCTTTTAACTTAAAACTCAAATGGCATTTTAAAAGGCATCACTATAAATATTACTGCTATATAGTATGCCATTTCTATTACCTCCTATAGTCTCTGAGACTATAGAAAAGTTAGACTTTTGAGGTTTTTTTAAAGACAACATTAAAAGCCAAAACACACTAAGTAAGATCATATGTGAGACAGCCTATTATAAACAAAATAAGCTATCTCAAGATAATAAAGCTACTACTATATGTCTGTTAGGTCATTCAAGTCAGCTAACCAGTTCAGCTGATAACTGTAATCTTCTGGGGACATTCCCTCTTCAGTCATTGTACTCCATTCACTGTGGCCATGCTTTTTATAAGGCATGCATTGCAGGTTTATTTTCATCTACATATTTGGGATATGCCTCCAATTGCCACATTCTCAAAACAGTGTCTTGTCTATTAATGTTCCAAGTAGTGCTAGAATTAATGCATGTGGAAAGAAATTTGTAAATTAACATCACTAAAGAGGAATAAAAGAGGGATAGTTCTACATTTCCTCAAAAAAGTCATCCAAACAAAACAAGTCCACAGACATGTTATTGGAATTTCCATACATATCTTCAATAATGTCTATAGTAGAAACGTTCCGTGTCTGGTGTCCTCTGAGCCAATCCACTTAGCTTTGCTTTAAAATGAGTTTTTGTTGGACTATCTTTCACCCAGATATTACATAAGAATATGTTAAAACAAATCAATGAAAGGCTAAGCAACATGCATTGCCTGTCATAAAGACTGAAAAATCTTCACAATGGATTTTCAGGTGAGATGTGTATTTCGTTGGTAAGAATTGTTTGGGTTTATGCGGCAGAATCATAGACAGGTCCTACGGAGATAACAGAAAGCAGTTCTGATAGACAGAAGCAAATCAGAAAGGCACACACATCTAGCCGTGGGACTGGGAGCAGTTTCACAGCATCTGTTAGAGGCAAATGGAACTGGAGAGAGCTTTAGCAAAAATTCTGCCCTTCGTCCATAGACCACTGATAATGAACACATAGAAAAAGCATACGGTTCAGCTGAAGGCTGCTCCTCTAAAACACTGCCTGCAGCCAAAGCACATTTCCTTTTTAATCTTTAAAAACACTCAGGTTGAGCGTTGTGATCCATTTGACCAAAACTGTTTGCTTCAGGGATGCGTTATTTGGGAGTTAGTATCAAATACCAGTTTATCATACAGTTCCTCTGTTATGTGAACAGGCAGATCCTTGGGTCTAAATATTGATGACCAAACTGGTAATCTTTCAAAAATGTGTAAGCTATAAGATAAAAAATAAATTGATACAGTGCCTTGGTTTATATTTTCAGAGACAAGAGACCTTGACCTGAATTGTTACACAGCAACCTGAATTATAGACTTATACAGTAGTACAGGATTTGTTTATGGTGGCAACTGTGGCTTTAAATATCCCTGGTGCTATTTTCTTTCTTTTTGTTTTAGGCAATTAATTGTGTTCATAGCAATTAGTCCCATGGTAGATTTTAAACCTAGTGTAAATTATATTTCTTTGCTCTAGTGAGTCCCTGTGTGCCACCTTCATTTTCACCCTGAAGTCTGAAACAGGAGTATGATTAAGAGCAAGTGACTCAGTGGGATGGAAAGTGCTCAATGGGTCCACCTGCCATGGGGCCCTATAACATTTCTCCTACTACTAAGGTGTTGAAGGAGGGAGGGCCTGCTTTTCATCTCAGCTGCCCAGCTAGCTTAACCCCTGAAATAACCACACAGAAACTGTATTAATTAAATTACTGCTTGACCATTAGCTCTAATTTCTAATTATTGGCCAACTCTTACATCTTGATCTAACCCATGTCTATCAAGCTGTGTTCACCACGAGGTTGTGGCTTACCGGGAAAGATTCTAACCAGCGTCAGTCTCATGCAGGAGAATCATGGCCTCTGCCACACTGCCTTTCTTCCCACAATCCAGTTCTATCTTCCCCGCCTATCTAAGTTCTGCCCTATCAAAAGGCCAAAGCAGTTTCTTTATTCAACCANCTTTATTCAACCAATGAAAGCAACACAAATACAGAAGGACCTCCTACACCACTAAGGGTCCACTTACTGCCACAGAGCTGCTCTCTGCAGCTCCTTTAAAGTGCTACCTTCTTAGGATGCAACTGTATTTTTTTTTATTTTGCAAAATAAAGTATGTGAAGGCTTTTGTATGGCTTTCTTTTCTGTGATGAAACATTATCAATCATTCATTTTCATTTTCAAATGATTTTTGCATAGCTACTGTCTTAGTCTCCTGGTGTTATACCAAATACTGGAAGCTTGTTATAGTAACGAAGAGGAATGCCTTAGTTCACAATTCTGAAGACTGGGAAATCAGAGACTGGCCAAGGCAGAGTCCTGCTAATGTCTTTCCAAAGTGAGATGATGAAGACAGTCTTGTACAGAGACTGGACAAGAAGGTCATCATTGGTCATTAGGCCACAAAGCCAGAGCCCTCGTGGCCTCTTCACCTTCTAAGTGTATCATGTCATTATACTGTCATGCTGTAGGATGTTTCCAACACACACACTTCTGTGACAAATCTATTGTAGTATTTATTTGAGTTTCAACCACTACAACATCTGTAGGGGAAACTACCAGGTCCCTGCAGAGGTGCCCACATTAATGTCTTAAGCTCTGGGAATGAAATAATTAATGGAGATACACAAGAGGGAGATTATGTTCTTTGTAAACAACAAACAAACAGATAAGAAAATGCTTAAGACATCTTGCACATTTAGTGCATTATTCAGAAATTCTTTTTGTGAGTTTGTAGCCTGGTTTGCACATCTAATTATTACATTAGTAACTTTTTTTCTGATAGTTTTACAGATTGGTTATTTCATCCTTGACTGTGTATCACCATACTGCTGCTTGACTTCTTAAATATGCTTCTACAGAAACAGTAAGAGTGTTAGGACATTTTACCATTACAGGGCTAAAACAGTCTTGGTACATTTTTACCTAAGTAAATAGATAACATAAAAGCTAGTATATGGGGAAAAATCACTTTTAGGATCAATAGACTCCTAAGAAGTGCAGAAATAATCTATAGGGCAGTGGTTTTAAAACATCCTAATGTTGTAACCCTTTAATACAATTCATTATGTTGTGGTAACCTCAACTATAGAATTATTTCATTGCTATTTTGTAATTACAATTTTGCTGCTGTTATGAACCACAGCGTAAATATTTTATATGCAGAATATCTCATATGTGACTCTTGTGAGAAGGTCATCTGGCCCTCAAAGGGGCCGTGACCCACAGTTTGAGAACCACTGCAGTAGGGTATTTTTTCTAATAATCTATATCTTGATTGTGCAATGAAAGTAATCGATAATTTCTAACATTCCCTACATAAGTTCCTCAATATTGTCAGTGATTTATAATATATAAAACTATTCTTCTACTGTAAAGTGCTTGGAAAATCAGCAGGAATTCTTTCTGGTCCCTGGAGAAGCTTCAGCTTAGATACACAAGAATGTCTCGTTCTCAAGGTTTAAGTCACCTTTCCAAAATAAAAGAAGACGTGAACAAACTTACATGAAAATACTAGGTTGGGTCACTGACTCTGGAAACAAGCGGGGAGCAGTTGAGAACTATAAAAAGCATCTAGAGGAGAATTTCCTTTCACCTTGCCTAAAATACTTGGTACAAGTACACACTCTCAATTAAAACATAGCAAATTTAGAATTTCTGTTTGTAGCATATAATCAACCTATGGGATTTGTAGCCTCATAAAATTGAGTTAAAACTATATCTAGAATTTAAAAATTAAAAAATATTGGCTGGAAAACATAGATGATGGTTTAGGGGTAATGAAATCTGTTGCCCAGGTCTAAATTGATATATAAAAAATGATTTCCTGTCATGGAGTGCAACATAACTGGAAACATACTAGAGTTTATTTATACTTAAGTGGTCAACCGAGAGTCATCATAAAGTGTAGGTCCTTGTTACTGTATTCTTAGTAAAGGCATCTATTTGTCTTAAACATTTAAAGCTCAGATACTTGTCAGTATGAGAAAAAGAATGACTCAGGTTTGGAGATTCTGTGCTATTTATTTGCTTTGAATCATAAAATTTGTTACTGATTTTATTGTTTCCTCAGTAGTAGAAATAAACAAAACAATACCCACAAGCATTCTTCCAATGAAAGGTTATATACACTGTGAGAATATTAATTAATCTCTTTTTTAGTGCAGAGATTTTTTCTATCTCTGTATGCAGGTATTTACGTAAGCTTTTCTATTCAAATGACAAAATGTGTGTGTGTATATATAGACAGTGGGGTGTGTGTGTGTATATATAGACAGTGGGGTGGGGGTGTGTGTGTAAATATAGACAGTGGGGTGGGGATTTTCCTAAGTCTTATCACTACACAATGGCAAGAAAACAATGCTTGCTTAACTTATCATTCTTCAGACTCTGACATCGTAATATATTTATATCATTAAATATATGCATGGATAACTTGTATTCTCCAATATTACATTAGAACATAACCACACATTTGTAAATATATACTACATATATACTTACCGTATACATACAGCAAATACTTTTCATAAAACATTATCGTTCTTTAATATGCAATTTCCTTAGTAAAACATTATTTGATTCATTGTCTATCAAGTAAATAAAACAAAGTTAGTTAAAAATGACCGGTTTAGTTAATTGCAGAATTACCTTTGTGTACTTCTCTGAATATTTTTGCTTTTTCAGATGTTCAATAGGTTAAGGAACTGCTCATGTCTGAATTATGAAATCAAAGATACTTTTGAAGTAAAGTAGTTAAGGAAGAGTCAGCATGTTGAAGGAGTAAGTCACAATTACATTATTGGGTAAGGATATTTACATGCTTTAAAATAAGATGATTTATGTACAGGAATGGTTTTGTTTATGAACTAAGTCAGATCATGGGTTATCTTGATGAAACTTATTTTGGAGGTAACACAAAGTCCTTCTCATAATTCTGAAATGGAGATCTTTGTTCATTGTTGTTGTTTCTCCCTCCAGGTAAAAGGCAATTGTAAAGGGGGTGTGATTGATGTCCCAGCATGTATTGACCACCTCCTGTACTCTATCTCTACCTACGCAGACCAGGTTTCCTTGTTATGTTTAGCTTCTGCAGTTGACCACTGGAAAAAAAAATCATCCAAAATCATAGGCTGTTTTGAAAAATGTTTTTTTAGCACAAAATTTTTAGTCAATATTTCAAATTATACATAGTAATCAGAGTATTCACATACCAAGCACCTATTGTTAGCGAGGTGTATAC
Source organism: Ellobius talpinus (assembly GCA_001685095.1). Taxonomy (NCBI): domain Eukaryota; kingdom Metazoa; phylum Chordata; class Mammalia; order Rodentia; family Cricetidae; genus Ellobius; species Ellobius talpinus. Next base: position 21,765 of record LOJH01005795.1, on the reverse strand, counting down.
ACAAAAATTTTCATTTTCCTAAGCATTATGAAATATACGAGCTTTTGTAGCCGGTTTCCAAGTACTCAAAGAGGTGGGCCATACTGCACAAAACAAAGTAAATCATTGTAAGAAGTATTTGGGGACTGGTTTTGAAATGACTGTGTGGGGTCAGTTCACACCCTGCATGATTTCATCTCAAGTTGTTTGTTTAAATAATTCCCAATAATTAAAAATTTTTGTAGGTGACAGCAAAATTCCAGTAAATATAATAATTTCTTTTGAACAATATACCACCTTGGCAAAGTACTGGCTTTAATGGATTCTATATATTTTGCCCAGTAATGCCAATGTAATAATTTAATATTTAGCCAGTGGTGTCATGGAAAGCAATCATCAGCTGAACATCAGAAGGGGTGTATTTATAATTTTATTAGATGACTACTCTTGACTTGGCACGCTTAACTGAAGAAAGAAAGAAGGGGTGAGGAAAAGGGGAAAAGGGAAGGAAATTTGGCTGTGTGTGGCTCTTGCTGTTGAATGCGTGTTCTAGGATCAGCACCACAAAGACCATACATAGAAACATACATACATACATGCATACATGCAAGGTAGCAACATATAGTTTGAGCCTAACTGAAATACCCTGATATATTCAATCTAGAGACATAAACTGGATAGTTGAGAACGGATCACAAAGTGGAGTTCGGAAGATGGATTCGTTAAAGAAGAACTGCAGCTTTGATACAGGGCTCTAGTCAAGAAATCAGTTTAGCCAAAGTAGGCTCACAAAAGGAAGTGGCTTATGTCAGCATCAATCAAGAGTCTAAATTAAAGCTTACATAGTGCTGCAGACCATGGATTCTAGTAAGAATTATGGGGTAAATCTAGCAGACCTGCTATTGTATCACTTCATATGTAAGTGCACATAGTTTCTTAGGTTTCAAAAGGATTATAGATGTAAGATGAGACACTCAGCTTTTCTGTGTGCCTTGCATTGAAGCCAGGAGCAGAGGTTTAGAATTCCTAACATCTTGTGGGTAATGTAGTTTTATGCTCTGATTTTAGAAGAAAGTGAGTCATAAAGAGACTAGTGGGAGATAATCCAAGTTTATGGAGTGATGGAAGAACCAGAGAAGAGGTTTTCTGGCATCACTTTAGTGTCTCTCTGGTTGACTCCAGTTTTTTAGACAAGTCATAAGTTAAGAGCAAAAAAATAGAACTGTGATATGAATGGCTTATAGAGAAAATTATAGAAAAATGTTCCTTTATCTAGATCATTCTGGACTTGCATTTCCTTATATCTTTGGCATGTAGAAAATAGTTTATATAATCTACAGAGGAAAAAAAATGCCATTTTTTGCCTGGAGCATTCTCTTTGTTGATTCCTATCTGAGTATTTTCAGATCTCAAATTAATTTTACCCTATTTGCTATGTTGTCTTTAATGAATCATATTCAAAACCAGTAAAAAGTTACACAAAAGACTACAGGGAAGAGGAAAAAAAACTGCATCTGGCTTTTCCAACCGCTTCTGTTGATCTCTTACTGGGTAGCATTTTATTCCATCTCTTATTCTCATTTATATGAAAATCCAGATAGAAATGAAAGTAATATATTAGCTGTTTAGGGAGGAAATGTTAAGTCAATTATACTCTTGCAAGATTTATAAGAACTAAAGTGAGTTTAAACTTGAATTGTCAAAGGAAATTTTACGTGAATTAAGCACTCAGTAAAACCCATCATATGTATTTAATTATGTACTGGGCTTTGAACTGCTGTATTTAAAGTGGTATTTTTATCTTCAAAAAAGAGTTTTCTTAGTGGAATAATTCTATGCATCACTATGTATTTAAATTATACCTGTGGGTATAATTCAGAGAGTCATATATGTTGGTGATGAGATTTGGAGAACAGCATGTGTGGGTGTCAGACAATGAAACAAGAAGTTACCTTCTTTCTTATAAGCATCTGTTTAAAAAGGCAACAATTGTCTTGTCTGCCTAATGCAAGCACCTTCAACCTTATATAGTTAAGTGTTCTGGAAAACATATTCTTTGTGATCACTTGGATTTTTAAGAATACATGCATGCCGGATCCCTGCATACTGGGATGTTATTACTAAGTAGTAAACAGCTTATCTTAGAAGAGTAAGCAGTGACCTTTAAATCTTGCTTTCCACTGAAATATTTCAAAACGGAGCATATTAGAGAAGCATATTAAGCATACTTTTTTAAAAAAAATGCTAAGCACTGCAGAGCATACTGAGCAACTCCGAGATATTCGAGATGGCCCCAGTGTATGCTGGCTGCAATATTCTCATGGTGAAATATGGACAGACCGAGCATCGTGTTGCAAATGAAAGTACTGGTAGGAATACACAGGCATAAACTCATCTCTTTATGCATGAGAACCTTCACAGTGTTTTGATGCCAATGAATTAAATACTACTCTTGTGTAACATTTCTCAGTCCTTATTAATATTTTCATATCTGCAGTAACAGAATTATTTGAAATGGAGTAAGACGTTGAGAATTCAAGCAACAGGCATCATTCTTCAGAATTATTTTAAATGAAGAATGGTATGTCTGGTAGTCTGAAAATGTAGCCACATTTGAAACAATATTATTGCTTATTTTATTCTTGTCTAAGTCAAACAGCATCCTAAATCCGGAAGCATAATATCACCTGGTCCCAGTCTGAGTCAAATGTAAAATTGAGGAAGTTCATGTGTTAGATTGTGAGCCTTCATGGGAGGGTGAAATCAAGAGTCAGAGGTAGTGTGCTTGGAAGCATCATTTTTTTACCATGTGGCATACTGGCTGTGAAGATAAAATCATGAGGAAAAGTATTCCTGAATAAAAGCCATGGGCTTGTCGCAGGTACCTGAAGACAACAACCAAGTAGCATGGAGGAACCAGCTTGCGTGTTGATAGATGTATGTCATTTGAACATTTAATTTTTGTGTTTTGTATCAATTTTGAATTTTATACATTCAAAATGATGATTGCTTATTAGACCCAAAATTTAAGATCACTGAATTTTAATTATTTATACTAAATGATATATGATTATGTTACATTTTTATAGTGCTCTTATAAAAGCCTTATATACCTTAAACTTACTGAACAATAATTAATCAGATCTTTTTAAGATCTGATACGTTAGTATCTTCAAGTGGAAGCTAGAATCTGCAGTAGCATCTTAAGATCGAATATTTACTCAGCTTTCCTTGAAAAATATATCATAAACTGTAAGATCAGTATCTTTTTTATTTTAATAATTATGTATCCTAAAAAAGATCAAATAATATATGTGCCTTTCTTCTGATGTGTTCGTGTAATATTTATGTAATTAGAAAATTTAGATAATGTTGAAGGGACATTTTATTTTCAATGTAATATTTTAAGAATTTTTTATGTAATATTCTTGATTCTACAAGTATTACCATTTCTAGTTATATATTATTCTATTTTCATTTAGAAAATAGTTTGGCTTAGTCTTCTTTGACTCATTATCCTGTTTCTACTCTACATTTCTAATTTTATACTTAAAAATATTCTACAGCATATTGCTTTGCGCAATGCATTTTTCAGTTGTCAACATTTACATGTTCTAGTGTGATATGAACTTTGCTGTGAATTCACCAAGCTCTATTCATTGTTCCACCATCACTCAGAATGATCTCAGCTGGTAGCCTGTTTGTACACCATACACAAGGCTGTAGGTTTGATCTCCCAACAATGAGTAAACTGTGTTTGGTGGTTCACACCACTGATCCCAGCCCTTGGGTGGTAGAGGCAGCAGATTAGGAATTCATAGTCATCCTCAGCTACGGAGTGAGTTAGAGGCCAACTGAGAAAGAACAGCTATGCATCAAAAAGCAAACAACCAAAAGCTACTGAGAGTGTTTGATGAGATAAACAGTGGGAGCTTTTGAGTAGGTATGTTATCTCTAATGGTTCTAAGTTATACTGTCTGTCAAATGCAGTTAAAGCAAGTGACAATGAGAGCATCCAGCTGTCCCATATGCACCCCATAGTTTGTCCTCTGTAATTTACATTAGAAAGAAAATCATTTTTTCTTGTATGTAAATGGTACAATATTTGATTGAATGAATGTTTAGTGCCTATTGACAGAATATTATCGTTTACTATAGCATTGTTATTTTTCTAGGAACTGTTAGAGACATTTTTGTATTATAATGCATTGCCATGCTCTGTGTTCTTTCACTATTTTGAGCAACTACTTATAATGATTTAATTTGCAGTACTGTGTGGTTAATAAGCTTTCTGTTTAAAATCCTCACACTGAGCTTTCTAAGAGCGACGTGGTCTACATGTAAACTCTTTGCAAAAAGCATCTGAATTATAGGCAGAGACGCATTAGGGCTGCCAGGATTGTGTTTGTTGTGGCTGCCTGGTTAGCGGCCACTTGAACAGCTGAAGTATGAGCTTACTGATTCACTAAAGCCTGCTCAAACAAATAGTGTAGCAACCTCAATGGGAAGTCAGCCTCATATACAAAGCCAAGTTGAAAAATTCTGCTAAAATAAATGTTGATGGGGTGGGAATACTATATATGTGAAGACACAAGTTGGTCTTCATAAACACATGACAGTTTTATGGAATGTTTTAAAATATTTCTTTGAATGCAATAAAATGGAAAAGTGCTACATTTTAACTCGAAGGACGACTTTTGTAATTATATATGGGATGGGTAATGAAAATATACAATACAAAACCTAACTTGGAGACACTCTCCCTGAGTAATTATCTACATACACACATATCACATATTTCATTTTTCAAAAAATAAAGTGTAAGGCTATATGAAGATAGTAAATCACTTCTATTCAGAAATTGAGTTTTGCCATAATAAATTAGTATCTTAAATCTAACTCATATGTCTAACTCATAAGTATGACTATGGTAAACATACTTTGATTACCATAATGTATGTGGGTGAGTCTCGAAAAATCAAGGCTGTTTATGTTAGATTCTACCAGTAGATAAATATAAAAGAAATTTGGAATAAACTTCTAGAAAATATTCAACTATGAATTGAAACTCCCTGAAAACATTCCCTTTTTATCTCTGTACTCTCTGGAAGTGCTTGCTCTACATACAGACTTGCTCTTTTCATTGAGGGGAGCTGCCAGACCCCTCAGGTAAGAAGTCAAGCTCACTAGTTCAGAATTCTTTGGCTACTACTACTACTATTATAATATATAACTGTGTTAAACATGGAAAGCTAAGGGATACAAGTAGAGAATCACACACTTTATTTTATGGATTCATGTCAAGAGTTATACAAAGAGATAGTTTGTAAATTTCTCTGTGTGTGTGTGTCTGTGTGTGTGTGTTTAGGGTGTGTGGTGTGTGTTTTAGGGTGTGTGTGTTTAGGGTGTGTGTGGGGTGTGTGTGTGTGTGTGTGTGTGTTTACAGTGTGTGTATATGTAAGGCTGTACTCACCCATAGACATGCATGTGGAGGCCAAGGGTTGACATCAAGTGTTTTTCTTTATTTCTCTCTCTAATGTTTCAGACATTACCCACATCAGTCTCTCTAAACCTGGATCTTCTCATTCCAGACAGGTTTGCTGGCTATCCCAGCATCCCTCTGTCTCTGCCTTTTCACCCCTCTCCCTGTCTCCTACCACACACAGATGCTCTGCCCCGCCTAGTGTTTATGTGTGCCTGTGCCAAGTTCAAGTACTCATACTGTGCAGCAAGTACCAATGAGCCACCTACCCAGACTCTAATGTTGTCTTTAAATAGAAACTAACTGGAAATGAACAAGAATGTAGAGTATGTTTAAAATAATGTATGCCTGAACTTACTGAACATTCTTTCATTTCTTCTGAGGGTCTGTCATTGTGGTTCTTGTCCTATCCTTTTATCCTTTGTCCATTCAGGGAGACGACAATCACTTAACCTTTAATAGAATTTGCAGATATATCCTAATTTTATTTCAGAGACTGAGCAAAAGTCCCCTGAAAACGCAGAATTGCTTCATGAACAGTTGTGTTGTGTGCGTTTTATGTTTCTCGAGCCTGTGGTTACCTTCCCACTTGGGTCATATTACCTGAGATTATAACAGCTTTGCCTAGGTATATAGCTGTTCTGATGATAATAAAAAGGAGGTATATCCTTTGTTCCTTTAGAAGGGAAGGCCACTTCCTGATTGGGTTCTGGGGAAAATTTGATTGACCTTTGGGCAAAAACTATGTATGTCATGATACTAACTTTCTATCGCTATGGTTAATGCTTCTTGGGCACAGAAGATCAACATTTGACTATTTCATGTCGATTTTCAGGAAATTATTTGTAACATAAAATGTATTAAATGAGAGAAATGACTGAAGTTGTATAAAGAATCTGATTTAAGCATTTCCTACTGGCTCAGAAATCCAGTCCATTTGGCAGTTTCTGTTTTGGTTAGTGGTAAGATGTAACACTATTGAGAAAGGGTGTGCTTTTGTCTTTAATAGTAACCTGGGTACTAAGGCATTCAGTTAAGAATTGTCATTTTACTCACTAAAAACACTGAATTTTTCTATTCATCTATTTATTCTTGTAACTTCTACTACCTTTTTGAATATTATAGGTTTAAAATGACTTAAATGGAGAAGCGAATGCGTTTTACTTTCTTTATTAAGTTCTCTTTGCTGTTCAAAATTTTTATGAGTGTTTGTTCAGTAGATCCATGATTTTTATATTCTTTTCCCAAAGCAGTTTCTATACCTGACAAAATTACCCAAGCAATATTTCTGTGACTAAGCACTGGAGCATACAAGTACTAACATGAATACTTGTATGATAGAATGTAAGTTGGAGACTAAATGGTACTAGAAATGCATTTATTATTTTCTTTCTCCCCCCTTTCTCATAATGAACTAGGGAAGAGTGACACAGATGCATGTCACAGAAAGGCTATTAACTGAAATACAAAATGCTCAAGCAACGTAGTTCACTGGAGAGACTAAAGACATGTAATGAGAGTGGAAAAGTAGCTTTGATAATTAGAAAGAATCAAAAGCAATCTCTTGCCTACTTTAGCTTTCACAGATGATGGTGGAAGGAAAATGTTTTTTTTTCTTCTGAGACAGAAACAGAACATCAGTCAAAATGATAAGAGATGTCAGTGTAATATTCGTCTGACTGAGTGGGGAGCCCTGAGCTGGGGACTGCACTGGGTGTTTCAATTTTCCCTTTGCTTCAGTTTTAGTTTGGACTTTAGGGTGATAGATTCCATATCAATATAATGGAAGAAAAGTTCAGATTTCTTAATTGAGTAATATAAAGATAGTTCATTATCTTCTAACAAAAATCCACCACTTTTGAAGTCAGTAAAATAAAAAAGCCTCTTTTTCTGTTAATGTAAATAAGGAAAATATTGCTTAAAATAAGCATGAAATTGCCTTTGTGATAGAATTTTGTAGATATTTGTATTTAATTTGTAATTGCATGCAAGCATTTTTGCCTTGACTAACAATTTTATTAGTAATTATAAATTTTATCAAGTGGTAGCTGAAGTCATCACCTGCATATGCTATCAACCTGAACCATGATATAAAGTTCATCTGTAAGGTCTGAAATGCAGTACTGCTTCATTTTCATACTATACTAAATTTCAGAAGATGATTATGGAAAGGGAACATTTTAGGCTACTAATAAAATGCAAACTAAAAGCTTATTTGAAAATTATCTGTATCTCATAATTTAAAATAGGCCATGGTCATCTTTGTGGTATAAAATCAGTAATATTCCCCCTTTGTCTTACAATTTTTTTGAATATGAAATTTATGTTAACACAGCTGAAAAGGTTCTAAAGAAAAAACAGATAATTCAATTGGTTTATACTGACATACTCTAAAATTAAAGGTACAGTTATAGGAGAGTGTGACATAAGGCACACAGCAAAAATTTCAACATAATTGAATAATCCTCTTAAGTAAGTTATCTTCGATTTCAGTGACTCAGTATTCATGCCACAGGATTTTCTACTTGAATATGAACCTCAGTATTTAGATATTCAGTGAAGGATTGTCATCTTACTCTCTTAATACATTGGATTTTTCTATTAATCTATTTCTTCTTTGAGCTTCTACTACATTTTGATGATTAAATGCTATCATCTGCAGTGATAATTCGATCTGAAGAGTCAGGTGCTGCCTCTCTTATTCCATATACACACCTACCTCACAGATGAAAAGTCTAAGCCCACCATTGTTACTTTTACTGGAGATTAAAGTCAAATAAGATAATTTATGCAAAATATGGAAAATTCATGGCACAAAATGCAGTAAATTATAGTAGACTATTACAAAATATCAGTTGATGTGTTAATTCTAAAAGCATTTTGTGAGCATTAGATGCAATAGTTTTTAAAATATAATGGATAAAGTAGGCAGAGAAGACCTTCAGGAAATAATGAACTATAAATACCTAAAGACAGACTTAAGATATCATTTTTTCATTTGTTACACAATTCTCACTCACGCCATAGTAATATGTTCCTTGTGGGAACCATCCTCCTACTGAGGTCCACTTTGAGAGATTTTGACATTGTCTGACTGATCTTGACTACACCCTTTAATTTTTTTCTTTTAATGGATAAAATAGGACTACTATTATTCGACCAGGTTAGCTCAGCCTTGTGTGTAAACACCACACAAGGTGTTTTCCTTAATCTCTTTTCCTACTACTGATAATCTAAGTGATTATCATGAGTTATTTTTCATATCTCTGTAACTGAGCAGATTCCACCATAGTTTGCCTTGGACACCAAACTCCACCTGAAAAAAAATTAATACTTGAGACAAGTTGGCAATCAAGAAAATATATGGTCTGTCTGAAGATGAAATATCAGAAATGGAGACTCTGAATTGAGCAACATAAACATGGTATATATATATTTGTTTTGAATATATGCGTGGATACCAATGCTTGTATTAAATACTTCTAATGTGTTGTTATTGAATTCTTAAAGCAACAGGAAGGGTCTGTGTTATTTTTAGCCCTGCATGAAGGTAAGAAAGTGTAGTAAAAACATTAAAGATTCTCCGGCTCCATATATTGAATTGTTAGACCTGTGATTCAAACAGAGACACTTGAATCACACAGTGACATGCTAACGTCCACAGTATACTGCCTCTTAGTGCACACAAACACTTAAGAAACTAATCATTTACTATTGATTAGTGTTTCGCTGCCAAAAAGACCCTGACGTCAAATATTTATGCTTGCCAAGAATTTAGTTAAATTAACAAGTATCTACAGCCATGGAAGTTTACCAGGTCTGGAAATGTTTATACGGAATATTGAGCATAGAATTCATTTATTAAACAAGGTCACTTTGTAGGCAGAGAATAAACAATTAATCAAATATCTGAAACCTTTATACAAACTGTAGTTTGACTCCATAATTATCTGGATACCTTCGCCCTTAGTCATTTTTCTGAAAATATATATGCAAAAGGCTATTTGTATTGTTACAGAAACTAAGGAACAAGTTTCATTAGAAGTACACAGGAGCCAGGGAGTGGTGGCACACACTTTTAATTCCAGCACTGGCGAGGCAGAGGCAGGTGAATCTGTGAGTTCAAGACMAGCCTGATCTACAAGAGCTAGTTCCAGGACAGGCTCCAAAGCAACACAGAGAAAGTTTGTCTCAAAAACAAAACACAACAAAACAATAGAAGAAGAAAGAAAGAAGTACACAGGAGGAAGTTCTTCTTATTAAAGCAATATAAAGCTAATTTTACCATCTAATATATTCCATAAGAGAGGTGCTCTGTTAAAGAAGTTTCAGTATTTTGCCTGAACAACTTATGGCTTTCACGAGAAGAAATCTTAGAACATAAAGAAGTAAAGGATGCTTCACATCATCTGAAAGTCATGCTTTTATGAACACAGAAAATTTTACTATCAAGTAATATGCTTATTCTAATTTTCATATTTGTACCTTGACTTCACCATGAAAAACAAAGAAAGACAACCGTAACACTCCCACACTGGAGATATTAGCATGATATATTCTGAGGACAGTGGATGATGATTTCTGAACTACAGAAACCAAGGAGGAAAAGGACAGATGGTTCCCAACACTCAGTGCTTCATGATGTGAACTACAATTGACCCTGTGCCAAACCAGTTTTTCAAAGAATGATTTTTTTAATCTTTTACTCAAATTTCTAAATGATGGCACTTATCTTGGTCAGTCTGTGAAGACATATTGAATTCAGATATAGTCTAGATCACTCACAATCAGTGTAATTTTGGCAAATTACTTAATACTTTTGTCCTATTTATAACATGTAACCAACCATTGAATGACTCAGTTGTGTAACATGCAGAATCATGACTAACACTTCAGGCTTTCTATAGATGTTCTTCTTGTGAATTTTAGATGTTCCATATGGAGACACATGCTGGTTCACTGAGATGTTTGTTTTTCTTGGTGCTTCTTTTAATCTCGTGTACTTGCCTTTTTATACACCCTATTCCCGGCATTGATAAAAGAAATTTCCTCTGTTGAGTAATTTGAGCAGCTTTGGTGAGATCCCATGTCCTTCCTTAAGCAGATAAGAGTTGTGCATCAGTGTGTGGTATAGGAACAGTGTAGACATCATTATTCTGAAACCCTTTCATCATTTTGAAAGCTGATCCAGGGCTATGCCTTGCATGAATGCTTTTGCTAAAGTTCGTGCTCAGTGGATTCACAACGAGAATATTTGATTTGTACAAACTATTTGTATGACCATGAAATTGATTATAAGGACAGCAGAATACAATATTTACTAACTGATATAGAACCAACGGCATTTTAATCTACACTTAAGGTCTTTCATGGGAAAACCACTTTGAAATGAGAGTCTGCTGTTATCAATACTGTATGTGTTCAGTACACTTAGCATGCTGTGAGCTCACAGGATGATCCAGACTCGCAAATCCATGAAGCAGAGCCTCTCTTGTTTATAGTATTTAAAATAAATTGTTTCAGTTCTCTGTGGGATTGTTTCCTGTTGAGAAGAACCTCATAATTAAAAGCAGCAACTGGAATAGAATTATAATGCAGGTAGTTTGACAATGCGGGCACCTGGTATATTATCTGGAAATAAACTGACCTATGGCTATTACCGATAGTGTTCATTCTAGGAGAGATTTGCATAACTATGGAGAATTAGTCCCTTTGCCCATCTTTTTTGAAAAGATCATAGAGTATTTAGTAGAGATGAGGTAATTATGCTATTTGGGATAATAGTCAGACTTACTTCTAGAATGTGATTCTGAACACTACATGAATTTCAGTATAATTGTTCAAATCCTGTTTTGATAAAAGCTGATTCATTTTTTCAGCAGTTTCCTTATGTTCTCTTTTTATTCTTATTTTAATTTCCTTAAACAAGCAGCTCTACATTATTAACAATAGTTCATTTAATATTAATATTGACCTTTTGTCAGTGTCTAGACATTGTTTTTGGAAAATTTTGAGTTATCATAAATCAAACCTTTTTTTAAATGTTGACTGTACCTTTGTCCAATATTTCTTTACCTACCCATCATTATCTGCAAAGCTTATAAGCTAGGTGAGCATTGTAGATTTACTTGGGTGCTTAAAACCACTTTGGAGTGAAAAAGCACCCGAGGCACATGACAAAAGAATTCTCAAGTTGGCTTTGTTATTAAGAAACAATTTGAAAATGATTGTATTATTAAACTTAAATATAATTGCTATAATTTAATTTTGGTGACAATTAGGCATAATATGCAAGAAGCTTTGCCTACTAATATAATATTTTTTCATCCAGGTCTTATTCAGTTTTTTTCTTCTTCTCACATATAAACATATTATCATTATGATAATACATTGTGATAAAGGAGAAATAAAAATAAAATATTTTGTGTGGTTCATCTTTCAGTTATCCATTTTGAATACACACAAATGCAAAATGTGAGTTTTAGTTTAATGAGATATGTAAGATTTTAGATAATTCCAGGTAGGTCTTAGTGACCATCAATAAAACTCTCAGTCAGTATGTAATTTAAGTGTACTATTTAAGGTTTGAAAGTTAAACACTTTGTTTAAGTGAAAATTTAGTATGTTCTTTGAAATAACTTAGCTATAATTATGAGTTCTTATTCCACAATGCAGATATTTACCTACAAATCACCACAAATCTTCTTATATCCAAAATATTATCTAGTATTACAAAAGTCATGCCAGAAATGTCATTATTACAGCATAAAATTCACTGTATCTATTTTAACTGTGTTCATCTTTAAAATGAGTCATATACATTGGAGAGTGTGGTGGGAGGGAGGAGACAGAGGTGAGCATGCACAATCAATAAAATATGCATATTTTGTATGATTTCATCAGAACCCTTAAATAATAGTGCATGAGTGCTGTCTTCCATTGCCTTCTCTTAGCATGAATTGTTACATGGCATCCTCAGTCAGCCAGTCCACAAAGCTATCTGTGATGGCAGAAAAAGGTTCTTTCTTGAAATGGATGTTTCATTGTCTTCCTCCTCATAGCCATTCAAAGTCCTTTGTCAATTTATGTGATTTATATTCATTATTGCCACTGCAGGAACACTGTGGGTTTTCATTACTTCATTGGCATGGGAAGCATGATTCAGCTTTGCTATTAGTTCTGACCCATTTCCTCCCCCTTTTCACTTTCGTTCACTGAAAAATCCACCAATAGAAAAACAAGATGCACAATGTAAATCAGTACAAAATAGTGTATCACAAATTAAGTTGTCATGTCTCATTTGAATTAAATTGAATAACATGTATTGGACAAAGAAGCGTATGAAAAGCTGTATTTTGAAGATTTTTATACATTATACCTTTAAAAACTATACTATCATTGCTAATACTCTGAATGTGTACTACATTATTATTATGGGTAATTTTGATTTCTTTTACAGTGTTCTGCTGGTAACAAAAATGTAGTCTTGTTGCGTGATTGATATATTAAGTTCACAGTTTGATTGGGAAATGTATTAAGTCATTTAGTGCAACTTGATCAAATTTATTTAAGCTTATCCTTAATTTTCTGTGGCTCCTATTGTCCTCTACAAAGTTCTCCTTAAGCTTAAACTCATGCATATGTACATAAATATACTTACATAAACTGCATTCATTCAGTAGCGTGGGAACGTCAGGATTCTGTTTATTTTCTTTAAATTTACTATCAGTGATAATAGCGATAATATAAAAAATTCATTATCACTAAAATTCCTATAATAAAAATATATATCCCATGCTTTTCTTCCTAATAATCAAGAATATGAAAAAATAATAGAGTTTAATTTTAAGATTTTTTTTCTATTTTTGAAATTAAAATATAGTTACATCATTTTCCCTTTCTCTTTTTTCCTCCAACCCCTCCCATGTATATCTCAAATTCATGGTCTCTGGCTTATTTGTCTTTAATTGTTGTGCTATATATAGGATATATATCTCTAAATACATATCTAGAATGGTTTTAGTCCTTATGATGTTACTTGCATGTTATTATTTGAGGGCTCCTCACTTGGTGTTGAACAGAGAGTCGAGGAATGACCCTGAAGAAGACTGTCTCTTCCATTCTCCACAGGCTTCATTCACCGGAAGTTCCTTGCCTAGGGATGGGACCCACAATACTTCCCTACCTCCACATTAGCATGTCTGTTGCCACCATCCTTGCTCTGGTCTTGGGTCTTGTTTGGTCAGCCGAGACTTCATGGATATAACAATATTGAACTGGAAAGCAGCTTTACAAAAGTAATTGGATCTCCAACAACCAAAAATCTATTTAAAATTATATTCTTTGTTAACTCGGACACTTCAGTTTCATATCACTATTAAATTCCTAAATATATTTATATTCGATATTTTATAAAGTTTATATTATATTTATGTTTATGCTGGAATATATAAGTATTTTATATTTATAGTATCACTAGGAGTGGTACTGTCACCACCATTTGTACAAGAAGCTTATAGGCTGCTTCCACACAAGTGATAAAATTCGATACTGTGTAAATACCTGAAGTGAGGTTTATGGCTACCCCTATCCCTGTTTAGATAATACTACTTACAGGGAATCTAGAATAACATAATGATCTGACAGCTTGTCCTCCTGTGTTGGGAGACTGTGAAACTCTTAACAATCTTCTTTGCAAGTGGCTTAATTAAGTTTTTTGTAAGCGTTAACCAGACCAATGAGCAAGAAAAACTATCTTAGAAGCTCTAAATTCTCTGAAATATGTGCTTCTCATACTAGAAAACTTTGTCTTTTGCTCAAATTATTCAGCCTATAAGCTTCTTTAGGAATATTTCAAGAAAGTGTACAACTTTAGACTGAGTTGTTTTTCAAACTATCTTTGATGGATCAGAGCATGGCGGCCCCAGATCTGGCAGGCCTTCTGGGGACTGCATGATGACGTCATCATTTTGCCTGGTAAATAACCGAGCAAGGAAGGTTCATTTCACACCATCACCACCATTTGTACAAGTAGTTTGTAGGCTGCTTCCACACAAGTGATAACAGTCTAGGGTTGATCCAGGTCATTTTCTCTGCCTGTTAATGTATAAAAGCAGGAAAATTCAGACGCTCAACAGGTATCAGTAAACACCTCAAGGACCACAGACACATCGGCAGTGGAAAAGAGGAGTTTGTTGAGGGTGAAGAGTCTCACACAAACAACAGGCTCACAGAGAAAAAGATTTTCTGCAAAGCAAAAGGGGGCCTGGGAAGCTGAAAAATCCAGTCTTTCTCCATGGCTGGGGTTTTTAAGCTTCAGGGGTTTTCCTGCCTAATTTAGAGTTGGTCTCTTATAAGAAAGCTTGGATGGTTGGTTGGCCCAGAACTATTTTATGACATGTCCTTGACCTTGCCAAACCAGTTCATCAGCAGGGCACCTGCTTGGGGGAGACAAAACACCCTCAAAGCCTTTTCTTTAAGCTGCCAGGCATTTGTCTCAACTCAGGAGGGCCAGGAAGAAGCCAGTCTTCTTGGAAATTTGTGAGCTTGTTACCTAGTCATGCACCCTCTGACTATCTGTCTTCCTACTCCAGGGTCTGTGTAACTCCTAGTCTCTAACAAGTAGTGATGACTTTGCTGTCTCTGGAATGAAATCTCATTTCTGAAAATTTCCTCTTAGAAGAAATAAAACAGCAGTTTTAGTGGGGCAGTTAAATAGAATCAAATTAAAAGGCATTAATATAAGGCCTGAGAGGTGGCTTACATAGTAACAGAGGGACTTGAATTTGATCCCCAGAACTCATTTAAAAAGCTGAAATGAGTGGTTACTCCCAGCACTTGGGAGTTGAAACAGGAGGATTTCTGGAACTTTCTGGCCAGCCAAGTTAGCTAAATTGAAAATCTTGGGATAAAGAAAGAGAGCCTGTTTTAAGAAACAAGGTGGACAGGTTTTTGGGAACTCCACTCAAGGCTGACCTCTGACCTCCACATGCATATTCACATGTATGAACATACCTTAAAACACATACGGGCACACATATACAAACAAACACAAAGGAGACTGAAAATATGAAATAGTGTCAATGCAGTGGTAAAATCCAGGAACAAAGGCACATGCAAGGCCTTCAAGTAAGTGGATCACACTACATGTTTTATGTATGTTTTAGAGCCTTCTGAGAGTCTAAGGATGTTATATAATACATTCCTGATCAGATTTTAGAATTTGAAATGGGAAGAATTACAGATACTTGCTAGCATGCTCTTTAGTAAAAGTTGAGTACAATAATTCCTTGAGTTTAGCTCTTTCGTGGTGGCACAGGCACTGGCAACTCAGCAGCAATGCTCTCCTTATGGTTATTTCCTTTCTAATGGAAGACTCTGAGCTTTGCAATGAGCAGAGCTCAAAACTCCAGTATACACTTGAAGCATCTGGCAGAACAGAGAGAAGTATTATGGTGCCGAGGCACAGTTAATATTTTAGCATTCATTAATTCATTATTCCACAGTTATTCAACAGGAATCTGAAATGTGCCAAGCAGCTCTCTAGGCAGGGTATTTATCAAGTCAACAAGCTTCATTTTTGTTTTACTAGGACGTTAGCATCATTATGATCTTATTCTTGCTAAACACATGGCATTTCCAGTTTGGAAGAGACTTTGTTCCTTTACTGAACAGAAAAGACAGAAAAAAATAACTGACTGAAACACCCAAGCAAAAGTAACTCCTTCAACATATTAGGGAGGAAGAACAGTTTTCTCCTTCACCTGGAACTGGATAAATATGTCTGTTAGGACTCTGAAGTAGAGGTCACCTTTGCTGGAAGGGTGAGGAGGTCAATTATAATGAAGCCAGTCACTGAGTCTGCTATAGACCAGTGTTTCCATTTCAAATGTCAAGAGCCATGACAAAAATGAACTAGTGTTCATTTTCAAACATTTCACATAATTTATTGTACTTTCCAGAGAATGGAAAGCTTTAGAATGTGAATTAAAATTACTTGCATTTTGTTTTTGTAATCCCAGCACCAGGCATCCATCTTTTGAAGCCCCCTCCCTTGAGTCTGCCAAACCTTAACCTCTCCCCAGGGAGGGCCAAGGGAGCCCGCCAAACCTTGAAACTTCCCCAGGAAAGGTCAAGACCACTCCCACAGGCTATTTAAACTGCTTCTCAGAAAATAAAGACGTGGTCTTCCCTCTTTGTCTTCCATAGTTGTGTTGGCTTTGCGTTTCCCCCACAGGCCACTTGAGAGTGCAAATGTCCAATTAGACCTGGATATCTTTTAATTTGGTTTGGGTGGTTTTATTTGTATCAATGGAGAGGCTCGTTTTAGGAATATTCCTAACATATTGGAGTCCCCGTGGGTGGGGGGAACTGGTTCTTTCCCAAGGGCTCAAGGCCACGTGATGGAAAACGCTCTTTTAGCGCATACTCTCTGCCAGGCTAAAATTGGCTTCCAGGCTAGATAGGCTTCTTGGTGAGTTCCCTTTTTTTTTTTTTTACCATTGAAGTCCAATCCAAGCAACTGAGCCGTGCTTAGCTGAGGTGAAAATTGCATGGACAAGGACATCTACCACTCAATTTCCACAACCCCATTTCGGGTCAAGTTGTCCCAGTGAATGTACTGTGATAGACTTGAGCTCCACAATTGGTCATAGGCTTACAAATGGGTTCTTGCAATTCGAAGCCAGATCCGTTATTGCCCCTGAATTGCCTCCTACAAAATCTTTACAAATTGGGACTGTCCAATACAATCTGTCCCTAAAGGCTAATTTCTCTATGTACTAAGATTTGGCCTCAATACGACCTTGACAATGGGATGCAATGGCCACCAGGGGGAACTCTTGAGTTTTCCATCCTGGGGGACCTAGAAAATTTTTGCCCAAGCAGGGATAAATGGACAGAACTCTCATATGTCCACAGTTTCTGGGCACTGTGCTCTTACCCCTCCCTCTGTAGGCAGTGTTTTGCAGCACCGGTTTTGGTGGCCAGGGTCATGTCGCCTCCACATTCCCGACCATCTGGGAATTAGGACCCTGAAAGCTCTGCCATCACCATGCAGTCAGACACACTGGTCCCTCTCCCACTCCCTCAAACCCTTACTACCCAACCTCTTCCTGTGGAGCAACATTCTCCACATTCGTCCCCTTTCCCACCCCTACTACTCCCTCCCCAGCCCAATCTGAAGTTCAAGGTCAATTTTCTCCCTACCCACCACCCTCTCTTCCCCTCCCTCCAACCTCATCTCCCTACTCCGAAACACTTTGCTGTCTGAGAGAGATCTGGAGTCTTGCAAGCTTTGTTCAGCCGTCTCTGTAGATATTCCATCATGATCTTGACCCACCCCTCCACTTGCTCAATTAATCTCTCCTTGCTCTCTTTGAATGGATTCCCAGAGCTTGGTCAGGAGCTTGGCTGTGGATCTCTGCATTTGGTTCCATCAGTGACTGGATGAAGGCTCTATGATGACAGGGTATTCACCAATCTGATTACAGGGGAAGGCCATTTCAGAAAGTCTTTCCACTAGTGCTAGGAGTCTTAGCCGGGGTCATCCTTGTGGATTCCTGGGAATTTCCCTAGCACCAGCTTTCTCCCTGACCCCATATTGGCTACCTCTATCAAGATATCTCTTTCCTTACTCTCCCACTTTGTCCTTCCCCCAACCCCACCATCCTGTTCCCTACCCCAGTTTACCCCTATCCCCTGTCCCAGTTTACCCAGGAGTTCCCATCTATTTCCGCTTCCCACGGAGTCCCTCTTAGGTTCCTTCTTGTTACACCTAACTTCTCTATAGCTCTGAGTTGTAATCTAGTTATCCTTTGCTTTACTTATAGTATCCACTTGTGAGTGAGTACACACCGTGTTTGTCTTTCTGAGACTGGGTTATTTCACTCAGGATTTTTTTTTGTTCCATCCATTGGCCTTCAAATTTCACAATGTCATTGCTTTTTAAGGCTGAGTAATACTCCACTGTTTAAATGTACCACATTTTCTTTCTTTATTCATTCTTTGGTTGATCACATCTAGGTTTCCACTTCAGTGATTTAAAAGTGACAGTAAATCAAAGACAAGGCAAAGCAAAAACACAGAAAAGCATCGACTCCATCTTAAAAATATTTTTTGAAGTTATAATATAATGAAAGCATTCCCACTCTTCCCTTCCTTCTCTCCAACCCCTCCCACACACCCTTGTTGTTCTCTCTCTCAAGTTCTTGACCTCTTTTTCTTGAATTGTTGTTACATTAAGGTCGCATATGTGCATGCACACATACAAACACATACCGTAGCTACACATGCACACACACATGTACATATTTAAGTATGTAAATATATTCAGTGCTGACCTTTGGTATTGAGTAACAATTTACAAATAGGATTCGTTTTTGTGTTGACCAGTTATTCTTGAGTATGAGGCCTGTCCTGGAGTATGGTTAATACACCCAGTTTCACTCATTGTTGAAAACTGATTTTCTCTTTCTGATCAGATATCAGTAGCAAATAGTTTCTTTGTTAAGGCTAGGATCTTTTATCTTGTGTCCACTTCCCCTTCTCCATACGGGGATTTCGTCTGGCTTGAACTTGTGCAGATCTTATTTGTGCTGATTTTCTTAGTTTATATTTATTATTTCCCTTTCATTTTCTTTTTCTTGAGAGAGGAATAGAAATATGAAATTGAGTGGATAGTGATCTAGGGAGAGTTGGAGGAGGGGAAAGAATAAGATTAAAACATATTACAAAAAATTTAGGCAAATAAAAAACCCCAAACAACAGTAAATCATTTTTCTTTAAATCTTTGTCTAGCCTTGCAAGACAGCAGCTAGACCTGTGTGAATTGTAATGAGACTTCTCTGTCATTACAATGCTCAGATTGACTTTGAAAGGGAATTGAAAGCAGCACTGGGAACACTCCAAACCCTGTACTAATTTTAGGTCATTAGTTGCTCTTTCCTTGGAACATTAAACAATTCTCAAATAAGGTTTTGTTAATGTTGTCCTAAAATATATGCTGCCACCTAGCCAACTTCCTTGAGAAGCTAATATATCATTTTTTCCAGTTTAAAAAAAGATTGTAGCAGAACACATGTTTAGTGTTAGTAGCTCCCCTTTTAAAGAGGGTTTAGGGGAGAAAGGTGGGGGCAGAATGAAATCCTGAGTAATGTGTAATTTTAAAAAGCTGAGATGCTCTGACCTACTCTGAAAGCTATGATTTCTCTGCTGGTGGCATGAATGAACCAGGAGCACTGAAGATAGATTAAGAAGGGACAGAAACTGGTTATGGCTACATTTGGATATTCACGATCACACATTAAAATAAGACAAGACAGCCTGCATCTCTAAATGTGTGCCTAGCAGACAGCGGCTGTTGACTCATTAATCTTTTTTTACCTGTTAGGGTACTGCTGAAACCTTTTGGCAATTAAGGGTAGATGCAAAATATTCAAGTGCTCTGTGTCATTTATATACATGTTTTTCCTTAATGCTATTTTTATTTCTTGCTAGGACCATGGTTTTCCATTACCCTGTCTACCATGGTGCATTTTTAAATTCATTTCAGAGGCTTTATGTATTTCTCCATCTTTATAACAGGAAATGATTGATCAACTCACTCATTTTTTTGTTATTTTTCATGCTGATGTTGAAATTTGCTGTAGAGTCATTTTTAACTTCTCGTTGTAGCCTTATGTTACAGCCTGCCCATTCATGTAAAATGAGGGGCACTGCTAGGTCTAACACAACTTCTGACAAATCAAAGCAAGATTAACGTGTCATGTACCTCTGACCGCTGAGTGCCAATACTCATTATTAACCATATTTCCAAGCAAAACCAAAAGGCTATAAGATTTTTTTTGAAGTTTTGTTTTTCTGAATGTGATGCTCATGGAGTCTCATTGCTTGTGTTCAATTCTTCTTGTGACTCTCCCACTTATTTTATTTTCATTCTTCTCTACCATCTTTCATTTCTTCTCCCTCTCTTCCTGCCTGCCACCCTCTCCCTCTCCTGCTTTCTCTCTCCATTTCTACTTTCAATATCTTTCTTTAGTTTTCTTCTATAGTATCCCTTAAAATGTCACTAAACATCATGCTGGGTTTCTTTCCAGATTTTCCTTTTCAAATATTCTTGCTAAAATTCTTAAGTATACATTCTTTATTTCCTATGTTTTCACTGAAAATCCCACACAGTAGAAGGATTAATATATAAGAAAAACAGAAATCATCCTTACTTTCTTTCTCCCTTCCTCCTATCTTTTCTTAAGAACATATTTACTATACTTAAATCTAAGAATCTGAGGAGTGGAATCATGTTTACTCTTCACTGTGTCTCTATAAAAGAGTGGGAGGTAAATGGTTAAGCAGGGTTAATCAACTTGTATAAGCCTAGATGTGATTGATAGAATTGGAGAAACAGGTTTACCTATTCCAGGGACCACAGCTGAGCTCAAACCTTAAAACTCTTTCCCTGTGGAATTAGTTTTAAACAAATAACTTGTCACATGTTTCTTATTTGGGGAAATGGGAACAATGCACACTAGTTTCTTTTCTTCGTACAATAAAAAGAACTCCTACTTTATGGCAGGAACTGAAGAGTCAACTCTTATAGCTTAACATACAGGGTCTTCTGTTGTACAAAGCTGTCCTTACTGGTTTCAGGGATAAATGTGTGCCACTCATAATGACAGCTGAGCTATTTATCTCAATGAAAGTGGGTGTGCTAAATATAATTGGCATGGTCACTCTTCAAAGGCCATGTGTCAATGTCCAAAAGACATACCAGATGTTTGGTGTGTATTTAGACATTTTCTTCATTATCATGCACAGGGGCTGGAGGAATGAAAAAGGCTTTTTCATCATTAAGTCCTTTAGATTAAATAAAATGCTCATTTATGATACAATAAGCACAAGGAATCACTATCTATGAATTGGTAAGTTAGTATTGTTTTAAATAAAAGGATAACATTAGGAAAGGAGAAAAATAATGTACAACATCACTGGATATAATATTAGCTACAAAGAAGTAAATTAGACAGGCAATCACAATTACATTGTCGTTTAAAGTGCTTAAAACTTCAAGAATAATTAGGGCTGACATTTCTTTTATGCTGATAACCAGTGGTTTGCAGCAAACAACATTTTAATCCATAAATGCTTGGCTATCTAAGACATTTCATTTTTGTGGCTGTTTTATGTCCAGTATCTTTTAAAATCCAGTCATAAAAATACATTTACTGGCTTAGAATTTGTAGTCATTGTTATCTTTTAACATAGATAGATAGATAGATAGATAGATAGATAGATAGATAGATAGATAG
>LOJH01005794.1:11604-33538 GCA_001685095.1 Ellobius talpinus | reverse complement strand
CTGTCCTGCCTGCCTTTTTCAGATAATCTCTCAAATGCTCTCCTTTCATGTTTGCAGTGCCATCTGCCTTGTTTTCCTGCCTAGGCTTTTGTATCTAGGCTGGAAAACAGAGAAGCATCCATTTTCCCTCTTTTATAATGTTTGTTTGCACTCGGACATTCATAGTCTTGCAGGGTCGCTCTCCCATGGAGACCTCTGGTTTCTGAAATGTGTGCGCTGCTGTGTTAGGCTGTTCTCAGGGAAGTGCGCTCACCCAGAGCCCTCCCACCCCTTCTCCAGTTCGTGCTGTCACTCTCCTTACCATACACGGTTTCTTTCTTGCAAAGCCCCTTTCCCTCCTACCCTAGAAACCTGTTCTATAGTTCAGGGCCTGGTTTTGTTTTCCCTCTGAGAAATGGGCCTCTGATGCTCCAGCCCTCCTTGACCGTTTTCTCTTGGCATTTCCCAAACCGCTGCCAGGTTGCCATTATTGCTTGTGACGGGTGTCTCACTAGGTGAAAATCAGAAGGGCCACAGGCTCTTTCCCTGCTAGATGTCCAGGGGTGTGGTAGCTATCCTGTCCATACTTGATACCAGATACGTGACTGTACTTTCATCATTCTTTACTTAATCTTCAGGCACAAAATTCAGAAAAATCTTCAAGTAGTCTCGACGCACAGATAACTTAAGTGGCTTCTGATTGTTTGATACTCCACTGATGTGTTGAAGTGTTTTTTTCTCTCCCTTGTTTTGTTAGCAATCAAAGAGAAGTACACAGACTGGACAGAATTCCTCATACGTGACTTGACTGGTTCTCGGACAGCACCTGCAAGCCTTCTGGAAGGTGTATGTATTGCTATTATTCATCTGTTATAGCCCCGAAGCATTCTGGTCCTGTGATCTCAAACCTGCTGGTACCTTTGTATATATCCTTCTGTGGATACATGTAGACACAAGTGTTTTTATTCTCACAGCCTAACTTCCTGTTTCTTGCTGAATTGCATAGGTGATGGATTTGAGTGGTATTGACTGATGTTTTCCTGTGTTATAATCAATAAATGGGAAGTTTTCCCTCTTCTAGTGCATTTTACAATTATGTATCAGGATGTCTTAAGCCTTATCTTGTAGAATGACCTTTTGGCAGGTGGTGACTAAGCATATTTATGTGCTTACTAAAGTTTCTTGGAGACCATTAATAAGTAGCAACATTAGTTGTTCATCTTGGATGCATAATAGCTCTCATGATCTCACGCATATGTGTTACCTAAGACTATTGATTAGCTTTCTCCATAAAACAAGAGGAGACATGGCTGACTGTATTGCAGTGTAGCTAAGGCGGTTTTTAGGCATAGAAGCAGAGTAGCTTAATCTTGAGTCTTGATGATTTGTTTGAAAACCTTATAATGAAACACTAATAATTCTTATATGTACTTGAGCAGGAAGACAAAGGCAGTGTGTCATATGTAATTATTAAATTACCAACTCTGTCTCAAGGGTACCCTAGGAAAGGGGAGCCCTAAGTGAATGCCTGGGAATAAGATGTCAATTTTCATTGTGGTTACTATTGTTGTTAATATTGTTACTACTTTTAACCTTGATTTTCTTCCTTGGCAATGGTAGTAATACTTAAGACAACCACCATGTTCTATAGTGTTCACAAGTGTTCTGTGATGGTTTTGCTTGATGTGTTTATCTTAATGGCTGATTTTTGCCCACTGGGTTACAAGACTGCAATGGTGATGACTCACCTTTTCAGAGGGAGAAGTTGCCTTACTGTGTTAATTGTTAAACATGTTTGCCTAAGAAGCTGGCTAAACAGACACTCTTCACATGCCAAAGGGCCTATGAAAGGCAGTACTTAAATTTTCCCAAACCAATTATCAGGTTAAGTAGTAATTACTCTCTTCATATGCCAAGAAAGTTCCTCAGAAGGGGCAGTGCGTACAGGTTTTCCAAACCAATGCCCAGGTGATGTAGGTGATGTAGTAGAGGAACTAACTTCACATAATATAGACTGATATTAAAAAGCAAACAAAAGATGCCTGAACTTATAATCTCAGCACTGGGGAAGCAGAGGGAGGCAGGTCCCTGGGAGCCACTGGCTAGCCAGCCTAGTTAACAGGAGTTCAGCTAGAGAGAGACCCTGTCTCTCTCCAGACAGTCAATGATGGCTGAGAAACAGCACTTGAGGGTGTCCTCTGGCCTCCACACATGCGCAGCTGTGTGCATCTGCGCTATCCACATGCCCCCACCCCACACTGAGAAGTTGAATGTAACTGAGCACAAACATGTATTAGACACGTCACTTGTACACACCTGCACTTATTCACTTAATCTGTATATGACAAGGTTCGGTCTGCTGGTTGATGGCACTGTAAGGTGACCGTCTCTCAAGGAGTCATGGTATAAATTCATAGCACTACGTTAGATACGTCTGTCAATTTAAATAATAGACCTTTTGTTGTTGGTTGTTTTAGCCCTGGGTGCATATAAGTATAATTCTATTTAGAAATGTACTAATTTCTACAAATGCAATTTTATTTGGGAAGGATAATTTGTTTGATAAAATACTAGCATAAACTGTTATTTTCTATTTACTTGTGATTTTTGTTGTTGGGAAATGATGTCGGCTTGTGGATGTGTGTGAGGGAGGAAAGGGAAGTGGGTATGTGTGGGGGTGATGGTTGAACCGAGGATGGGGGGCAGGGCGGGGTGATGCCAGACTGTTTGGCAGTAGCTTGGATGATGGTGTGAGAAAAATATTATCTTCTGCTGTCATCTGTTTCCATGAGAACCTTAAAATCAAGTTTAAAATACGGAGTTTTGCTTCTGTTTAAACAGCCTCTGCGAGGGAAAGGCCCTATAGACCTCATTACAGTTGATTCCTTAATAGAGCTTCAGGACTCTCAGAACCCCTTTCAGTACTGGATAGTTAGTGTGATTGAAAATGTCGGAGGAAGATTACGCCTTCGCTATGTGGGATTGGAGGACACTGAATCCTATGACCAGTGGTTGTTTTACTTGGATTACAGACTTCGACCAGTTGGTTGGTGTCAAGAGAATAAATACAGAATGGATCCACCTTCAGGTAAGAGCTGACACTTTTTTCCCTGTGACGTGCTTGAGATAGCCGACTCCTGTGGCTGTGTCTTGGAGCGCATGCACTGATGTGTCTCTTCCATAGCAGAGTGTGGATTTTAAGTGTGTTCACTTCAGAATCTTTGGTGCGGAGATGAAAATCCAAGTTGCTGGTCAGAGCATTCTGTAAGGAGAGTATGGTGCAGTAGCCTCAGGAAACCAGTCCGCTCCCTGTGGTGTCACTGGCTCAGGAAATGAGATGGGTGACAGATGGTGACCCGAGCATGGTCTCTCCATTCTTTAGGATTGTTATGGCCTTGGGAGCATGTTCCACCATCTCTGTTTCCCTGCCCGTCTTTTTGCTAATTCCTGTTTTCTGTTCATCTTCCTTCCTGCCCACCCATGTATGTAACTATTCATCCCTTTAAGCACATGTGTATCTACATATCATCCGTTCCCCTCTTCCCTTTTTTCATTCTATCCATCAGTCCGTTTATAACCATCCATCTACCCACATTTATCCAGTTCCCCACCCTCCCACTTACTTCTCATGCAGCTGTACATCCATTTGTGCATTCACATCGGCCGGTCAGTTGCTCTCTCTGTGCATCTGTGCCCGTTGATTTGCCCAGATTCATGTGCACGCCCATTCTCCACCCTGCTACCTTTCTAGTTACTCGGTTGTGCCATACACTACCCATTCATGTCTATCATCCATCCATCCATCATCCATCCACCTATCTGTCATTTATCTCTTTTTCTATACATCCATTCATACAAATGCAATAACACCTGCTTACGATTATGTAATTCATTTTGACAAGGAAACAGCAATGAGAGGATTAATCTGTTTGCCCTTTTCCCTGTCAGGTTACCAGGTAGCTTCAACTGTACTTGCACATGACTTTTCATAGCCTTAATTGGATATGCATTCTGCCTTCTGATAGATCACTCAAAAATCTCATATTTACAGAATAGCCAATCTTAAATATTTGTTATGTTCCAGGTGATTCTACATCTGATATGTTGTTTATTTTGATTCCAAAAATGTGGTGCATGTTTGGTGTAACTCTCTTTCTACAGCCAATGACAGAATTGTGATTGAGATTAAACTGCTTCTCCATGGCCCCCTGGAGCTTGTAGGGAATAGCCTGAATGTTGCAATTGGAGTTCTCAGGTCCTAGGTCCAGTGCGTCTCACCACCTCTGATGACCTGTGCTACTCTTACCAGCATTTTGATGAAAAACCTCAGATCAGAAATGTCACTTTGTTAATGCAAAGGAAGAAATATTTCTTTTTGATAGAATTTTTTTCTGTGATCAGCTTTACAGGTTTATTTAGAGCAACTACTAGTACATGGCTTCACTAATAAAATTGCTCCTATGTTGGTTGCCAGTGTGAGTCTTGTGTACACGAAAGTGAGAAGCTATATTTACCTTATCTGTCACTCAAGGGCTTTTATTGTGGAACGTTTCCTGGTTCTGGACCCCGTGTATTTGCATCTGTGTTAAATCTGACAGGCAGATAGACGTGTAACCTGGTATTTTATAATAGCCACATTGTTGTTGTCGAGGTTTTGAGAAGCAGCCAAGAAATCCTTTTATACCTTAAGCATTTTGGGTGATAACAAACAAAGGTCTTGTCCACGCTGTGAGAAAAGATTGAGCTCAAGTTTGCCTGGGGATTCATAACCTGGCAGGAAAAATTTACTTGTGGGGAAAGGTGGCTGTGTAAATCTCAGCCCAGTGCCTAATTGCTTTATAAATTTTAGAAGAAACTTATCCTTGCCAGTGCAAAGATTTATAGTAATGAACAGAGTTTCCAGTTGTTCCTTGCCTTCTTTGTTCTTTTTTCCTGTAAAATCCTGGGATGAAAACTCGAAAGCTGGAGCAGAAAATCTCCCTTTAAAAAACATTTGCTTATGAGTCTTCTCATTTTTGATTATTCTCTGTTTTTACAATGCATGCGTAAATCATGCTTATCTGTCTTAGAATTTTCTGGACATAATGTGGATTTCACAGAAGAGCTCACGAGTTTGTCTAAAGATGGGACGAGTGGTTTGTTAAGAGTTTATTTCTCCAACATTTAAAGTGTTGGTATGAATAGTTGTGTAGAGGAGAGAGAAAGTAAAAGGCAAAATGTCACTCAAATATAGTAGTTACAAGGTGAAAACTGGATTCTGTTACCTCAGTCAGTGAAACGATATCCCCGAGGAAAGAGGCAATTATTACTCCGATTTTACACATGAGAGCAGAACCCGATATGTTAGATTTGTGTAAATTAATTTCAAATCCCAGGGTACCTTGTGCCACTTAAATGGTAGCACCATTTCTTGAACTAAAATGGCATCGTGAATAAAATTTCAGACAGTATAGAAAATATTAGGCTGATTCTCCTTTTCCCAGATACTAATAAACCAATACAAATTTACCAACATTAAAAACTGAGGGAGGGGAGTGGAGCGGTGCAGAGGTAGCATTAGGGGAAACACAATAAACTGCGCATGTGCGATGAGAGGAAGGCTGTGGAAGCTGTCCCTGCCTGCGAGATTCCCTTTGCCATGCCTTTTTCTCCAACATCATCATCAACGTTGTAAATAATCCCGACTCTTCACTTAGTGGTACTCCCTTCTTTTACTTTTCAAAAGACACTTTCTTCCTCGACTGTTCAATATGAGCGGAGGGAGTAGAAATAGGTAATAAGAAGTGGCTGGAACGTTGGTTGTTCGTTGGAAATTCTAGGAAAGGTACTGCATTTTAATACTATCTCCTTCTGAGGATCTAGCATTGCGGGGCTTTCCATTGCCTGAGCCCTGGTGCTTGGGAGCAGAGAGAAAGCAAAGGAAGTCACCCCATCCTGCAGTATGGGAACAATTATGCAGTTGAGCGGCATGTGTAAGATACATCAAATGATTGACACCGTGGTGATTTAAACCATGGTCAGAGTATTATGACTAGCCTTTGTTTTCTGAGAAGGTTGTGACGTCAGGGGTAGGTTAAGAAGCACACTTGCTGCCTTGGCTAGAGGTTTAGATGACACGGTATATGTTTTGGTCTTGCAGAAGCTAAGGAAACAAAATTCTATCCCTTTCTCACTCTAGACTTTTTTTTTAAACCTCTCTCATGTTGATTTCTTTCAAGAAGAAATCAACCCTTTCAAACATTTAGGTAGATCCTGGAATCAGGAAATTTTGGGATAGAACTGAAATGCTTCTTGCCTAAATTGTTTCTGTTTTCAGAAGAGCTGGTGTGTTCGAAATCATTTTCATACATTGCCCAAACAAAACACCAGAGCCTGGGTTGCTTAAAGAGTGGACATTTATTTTTAATCACAGTTCTGAAGTCTGGAAAGCTGAGACAAGAGTGCCAGATTGTCTAGGGATCTGGTGAGGGCTCCCTGGCTTATGGCTACCTTCTCGTTGGCCTTCATAGAGTTCATTAGAGCACACAAATTCTCCAAAAGGGCCATCCCACCAGACCCCTCTTAACCCTCATCACCTTCTAAAGCTTTTTCTCCAAATGGTGCTCTGGAGAGTTCAGGTTCTACACAGAAATTCAGGAGGACACAGATTCAATTCATAACATTTTCCAGTATTTCTCTTAGAAACCATTGCTCAATCTTTCCTCACTGGTACAGACCCAGGGGAGAAAGAGGGAATATGTTCACAGTGGTACCTGGACATCCTAAGGGGCCATTCCACAAGGCCTCCATTAACTTGTACTTATTTATTTGTTTGTATGTTTATGGTGGCATGGTTGCTTTCTGCAAAGCTTTCTACCAGGACATTCCAAACTTTTGCATGAAGGGAGATCTCCTTACTTTCCTCTAGGCTCCTGGTGACAGATGGGCGAGGGCCATCTTTTTAATTGTTTATGACTTCCCATGACCAGTAAATGGAGTCTGCTGAACACTGTTAAATTCCCTGCAGTGCAGGTCATTTTGAGAATATGTTTTATGTCCTTTTAATAGACCTGTTTATTGTTCATAAATTCTCTGGTGTACCCAGGGTGGCTCTGTCTGCTAAAACACACAGGGGACATTGTTCTCTGTGTTTTGCATCTTGGAGGTGTTTCATTTTCACCGGTGGTAGAGAAGGCTGTCCATACTGAGTCTTCCCTTTGCAGAAAACAGAGTGTCTTGCCATGGTGTTAGACCCCATCGGCGTTAGTTGCCTTTCTCATTGCTGTGACAAAATACCCCACTAGAGCAACCTAAGGAAGGACGGAAGGGTTTGTTCAGCTCACAGTTTGACTACATAGCATCAAGGGAAGGAAGCCACTACTAAGGAGAATCACATTTTTGTTCCTACATAAAAATGCCAGATTAGGAGAAAAATTTTGCTAGAAATAGAAAGTTCTATATGAAATGCTAGAAAGAATATTAGACAAATAGAAGATGCTGTATCTAAAGTCACCCTTTGTTTGAAGACAGCAGTGTTGATAACTTGGCTAAGTCTGTACGGTCTTTCATCAACTATAATTATACCCCCCAAGTACTAAATAAACTGCTAAAACGGGACTTTGAGCTCAAGGCGAGTTTAGAAGCTGTAGGGATCCAAATATATGGCTTTATGCTCAAAAGCAGACATGCAAGAAATTAAAAATATGGCCCAAAGGTTTAATGTTGCCTTTTAATTGTGCTTAAATTCATATTCATATCCCCACAGTCTGTCTGAGGCAGTGAGGGTTGATATAGGGACCATATAAACACATCTACTTCCAATGAGAGCTTCCACAAATCCTGTTTTGATAAGGTCTTAAATCTGTTGGGATCAGGCCATAATTCCCCTACAGTTTCAGAAATACACGAAAACAGTGCTCAACCTTTTTTTCTTTTAATTTTGCACGCAGACTGTATGACCTCAGTGTGTGTAAATCTTCCCCCTCCTCCAATGCCCAGGGGGGAAATATGGGTGACATGTGGTATGTTAGGAATGTTTCAAGTATAAATATAAAACTTGGTTTGTAAATTTTAACTTACCTTTAAATAATTTTCTGACTTATACGTGTGTGTGTGTGTGTGTGTGTGTGTGTGTGTGAACTCAGTAGGGGAAAGTGCTATGCTAACTGTCGGTGCCAGACCAGAGCTATTCAGAGGCTAGGAATTTACCAAAGAGTGAGTTCTCCGTTAGTGGGAGGACGTTTCAGTTGATGCATAGAGTCATGGCTCTGGATGATGGAAGGTCTTGCTGCTGTGATTCATGCCATTCAGTCAGTTACAGACCAACAGAACACATACAGATGTTCCCTGAGGAAGAGCCCTGTGAAGTAGTCTCCATTTCTGATAGCAGAATCCCAAGATGCTCTTTAATTTCAGAGAACCGCTTTAGCAGGTGGCTGCTTATGGGGAAGTGTGAGCCCTGCCACTTGCCGAGTGCTGTGGTACCCTAGAAGCAGAGGAAGTTAACGTTTAAAGAACCAACTAACAGAATTACAGTCCTTAAACTCTTTGTGGTTTGCTGTTGCTACAGAACTCTATCCTCTGAAGATGACTTCTGAGTGGAAATGTGCTCTGGAAAAATCCCTAGTTCTTGCTGCAGAGTCTCCTCTTCCAATGGAAGTATTTAAGGTGAGTTGTTAACACCATCAGTCTTGAGTTGTGAACGCCGTCAGTCTTGCTCATGCTCTCTCTCCCCCTCTCCCTCCATTCTCAGCTCCCCGTCTCCCTCTCTCCCTCTCTCTTTTTCAAATATAGACTAAGCTGTGGGAGGGCTGTGGAAATGGCTCATTGGGTAATGTTCTTGTCATGCAAGCATGAGGGCCTGAGTTTGGATCCCCAGCACTCATGAATGTGTTACTGTGCATCAATAAACTGGATTGTTAATACACACCTGTAATCCCAGTGTTCCCGTGGTGCTAATGCACACCTGTAATCCCAGTGCTCCTGTGGTGATAATGCACACCTGTAATCCCAGCTTTCCTGTGGTGCTAATGCACACCTGTAATCCCAGTGCTCCYRTGGTGATAATGCACACCTGTAATCCCAGTGTTCCCGTGGTGCTAAAGCACATCTGTAATCCCAGCCCTCCCATGGTGATAATGCACACCTGTAATCCCAGCACTCCCATGGTGATAATGCACACCTGTAATCCCAACGCTCCCATGGTGCTAATGCACACCTGTAATTCCAGTGCTCCCATGGTGCTAATGCACACCTGTAATCCCAGCGCTCCCATGGTAATAATGCACACCTGTAATCCCAGCACTCCTGTGGTGTTAATGTACACCTGTAATCCCAGCGTTCCCATGGTGATAATGCATACCTGTAATCCCACTGTTCCCATGGTGATAATACTCACCTATAATCCCAGAACTCCCATGGTGATAATGCACACCTGTAATCCCAGCACTCCCATGGTGATAATGCACACCTGTAATCCCAGCGTTCCCATGGTGATAATGCACAGCTGTAATCCCAGCACTCCCATGGTGTTAATGCACACCTGTAATCCCAGCATTCCTATGGTGAGATGGGAGGCAGAGACAGGATGGGTGAGCTGGCCTGGCATATGGTGCTGTGTGCAAGAGACATTGTGTAGACAGATACCTGGTGTCTTCTTGTTTTCATATACGTACTGTGGCATGCATGTTCCTTCATGCACACACATGGGCACATGTGCATGTGCAGGTTGTAATACATACATACTATGTGCACATGTACCATACCTATCAATTTGAAAAAGAAAAGAAGCACTACTGCACAGCAAATCTTGTCCCATGGCGAGGAAACTGCCTGTCTTGCCTGTTTCAGTTTTAAACTCTGAAAATTGTGTCTGCTCCTCTTTACTACTTTAAAAACAAGTTTTTATAAATACTCATGTCACAAGGTGTTGGTTAAAATACTTTTGTTTATTCTTCTCTATGATGAAAATCTCAGTTTCATCTTTCCCCCCATTCCATACTGAAGCATGAAAAGAAATTACATCGAGTCTAAATTTACTTTTTTCCAAGGGATTAAAAATGAGGGGTTTTGGTTTCACTGAATTAGTTCAATTAGATCTTGTTCATGAGCTGTTTTACTTTCTGTACCTTTGTGGCTGCATAGTTGTCTTGTACCTTAAAAACAGAGCAAACCAAACCCCTCTGTTCTGCAGCTACGCTTATTGGTTAGGACAAACTTAAGGCAGGTTTCTTTTGTTTGTTTATTTGACAATGTAGTCTGCTGTTGTTGTTTTTAGAACCCCTTCTTGTTGGAGGTTTTGTGCAAAACATTGCTGCCTCATTTTTCCCAGGCCTGTCAAATCTATTGTGCTGCTTCCCCTTGGAGTGTTGTATGGTGATGAGTTTCTCTGGGGTACCAGGGTATCTTCATGTGGGTTATTTTTTTTAATGTTCTTCTAGCTCCATTCATTCCTGATTTTTTTTCTGTTAAATTGTTATTCATCTTCCAATCTCAAATATAAATTCTCTGAAGAATTCTGCACCTGGGCTCCTGATCTGAGTCCCCAGCCTTGATGAGGCTCCTTGGTCAACTCCTGTGGCACCCTGTTGTCGTAGTCATTTGCGTGGTTCTGTGGATAACAGCCACCACTTTTGCCTAACTTGAAGGTCCAGGAAATAAAGGGCTTTATGTTTTGTACATGGTTGGAAGCATAAGTCTTGGCACTTAATAACTATTTGTCAAATAAGTTGGCAGATTCTTGAATGGACCACATGCATTTAACTCACTAGATTTAAAAATTCTGAGTTAATATACTTATGGATTAATTGAACATATAACTACTTAGAACTGCTAATACTAAGACTTGAAAGGCAGGAGCATTAATAATCTCAATCTGTTTAATTAAAAAGGAACCGATTCATTAAACATTTATTGAGCAGCTCTTCTCTGCAAAAGACCATTATGTCTTGTTGCCCTGATTCCAAGATTGCATTTAAGTTGACCTGAATTTTCTAAAATACAGCCATCTTCTCTCCTCACCTTAAATCCATCCTATGAGAACTCAGGCTCTTCTGATACATTGCTGTCTCAGAATTGCCATCTTACTTAGCATTTTACTATAGCTTTAAGAGTAGATGCTGGATACCACTGTGGCACGCAGCACAAGGTAAGGTGTATGCAGCAGGCACTTCATAAGAAGAATTGGCTGCACTCAGCATTGGTGTTCAAGTGTGTGAGGTACTTTTTAAAATGTTGTATTTCATTTGATGGGAGAGAAAAGGATAAGATAATTTTGTTTGGATGGAGTCCATATTTAATTTTTAGGTCTTGAGAAAAGTTTGTTTCCTAAGGCTACCGTAACAACTTGCCATGGCCTAAGTGGCTTTTAGACAGCATGAGTTTACTTTCTCATACTTTTGTAGGTTATAATTTAAATCAGGCGTGGAGGGGTTCAGAATCCACATGAAGAGAAATGTGTTCGGCAACTGTCCAACTTTGGGGGCCACCTGTTATGTCTGAAATCCCCTGGTTTGTAGTGACATCAGTTCATTCTTGCCTCTTAGCTTCCCACGATCACATGACCTCATAGTCTGTGTATCTGTTCACATTTCCCCATACTAATAACATCACTGGCCTTTCGATTAGTTTTATGCTGGCCCAGAATGACCTCCTCTTAAGTTCATTTGCAAAGATCTTGTTTCCAAATGAGGCGTCCTGTTCATAGGTTTTCATGGAAGTAAACCTGAAGGAGATGAACTTTTCTACCCAGTTCCACCACATTTCATACACAGTTAGCAATTTTGTAAACAGAAAGCTTGGCTGAGCTCCTCGACTGAACAGCCACATTGCTGCTTATGTTCAGAGGAATTACAGGAATGTGTGTGAGGAGGGTCAGATTGTCTCTGCCGCTGCTTCGTGTATTTTTTTCTCTCACATGTATTTCTAAGAGTCCCTGAAATATTCTTCTGTAGGCCTCTGTAAGACTGCCCCCTCCCCCCTACTTTCATTTTTATGCTGTATGTTGTGTGTGTATATATACATGTGCACATGGGTACATGTATGCATATGTGTTCCAGTGTGTGTTGAGGACAAAGGTGAACATTGGTTACCGTCCTCAGCTGCTCTCCACCTTACTTTTTGCGACAGTATCTATCACTAAATCTGGAACTCACTAACTTGGCCAGACTAGGTGATGAACAGACTCTAGCCAGCTTTCTGTCTCTGCATCCTACTAAGTGCTGGGATTGCAGGGACATGCTGACATGCCTTTAACTGGGTTTTAGGGGCCCAAACTCAAGTCTTCATGGTTGCACCGCAAACACTTTACCAACTGAGCCATCTCTCCAGCCCTGATAAATTTCCATAGATGTAGTATAATGATGATGCATATATCTACATCTATGTATTTCCCCCGTATGATCGGTGTTTCTCAGCGAGCAGACTTCACTTCTATTTCTGTCATTATAGCACCAGGAATAAATGTTTGAATTCAGTAGCGACTCATCTGGGATGCATGTTGTTACGGAAAATTGCCAGTGTTCTGCTGTTATGAGACAGAAGTCAAAGCTAAGCACATTTAATGGCCAGATATGAGCAGTATTTCCAGGCAATTCTTTTTATTATTTTTACACTTTAGATAAAGTAGGCGTGCTGATGGAATGAATCTTGTTATGTGCAGCTCCTTTCTTTGGGCGATGCCTTCACAGGCTCGGTGTCTCTTCATGCAGTCAGTCATATTCGTGAGCTCTGTTTCCCTCTGCCTTGAACACAAGCAGAAACAATACACCAAGGAGCTCGTCAGTAAGCTGTTTGCTGTTCTTCACCTGCATCTGAGACAAAATACCAAATAACTTTGAGATTGCACCATTTTGAATGAATTCTGACTAACCATTAATGGGTAATAGAACAATCCTCAAAATGTAAACCCAGTTGAAAGATGAGTAGTTAATGTTCTAAATTAAAATAAAAACCGAGGCACATTAGAAAATGTTTTATTGGAAAATAAATAATTGACTTCTCCCTGACAACCCACCTAAGGATTTAGTGCTTTAAAGGGTTTAGTAAAATGATCCCTATTCTGGAAGTAACTTTTTATTTAAGAATGATGTAGAGAGCTGGAGACGGAGATGTGGCTCAGTTGTGATGCTCGTCCAGCATGTACCAAGCCCTTGGTTTGAGCGCCAGCACTGTATACTCCTGATGTGGCAGCCCACAGCTGTAATGCCAGCACTCTGATGGGAGAAGCAGGAGAACCAGAGGGGGTTTGAGGTTACCCTGGACTACTTAAATCTCTGCCCCAAAAATAGACAACAATGATAATGGCATGGGGGAATGGCATGGGGGACTGTGTTGCATGTTCACATGGTTCTTACTTAGAACACATTTGCCTGCATTACCTATCTGGATAATTCCTGCTAGGACTCGGTGGGTACAAGCTTCATTGACAGAATAATATTCACCTGTCTGCAGCTCTGCATTAATCCCCCCTTTTAATTAACTGACATATCCTCTGCCAAGTGTGCTATGTTTGTCTTTTACAAAGAACTATTAAGATGTTTTCCTCAGAGCTTTTTTCTGAGCAATGATGCTATGGTGAATATCCATCCTTGTTTGTGGTTTCTGTTCTTGAGTTCGGTGTCTGCAAAAGAAAGAGAGTAGAAGGCAGGTGGGTTTGGACAAGGAGGAGAGCTAGGATGTGATTATATTAATCTAGAAAGATAAGATATATTAAAGCAGTCATCACTAAAAAGTTTGTGGGAACTTGGTTTCAAAATAAAGCCAACAAAGGCTAAAAATGTAAGAGCTGGTCAAAAATGAATGCAATGCTCCCTACTGTGTCCAAACTTCTTTAACCTTCTGCAATCACTGTTGCTTTTTATTATCTGTTCTCTCTGGAAATTGCATCCTGTCTCGGTGGCAAACGTGGCGTA
Organism: Ellobius talpinus; assembly: GCA_001685095.1. Taxonomy (NCBI): domain Eukaryota; kingdom Metazoa; phylum Chordata; class Mammalia; order Rodentia; family Cricetidae; genus Ellobius; species Ellobius talpinus. Next base: position 19,670 of record LOJH01005794.1, on the reverse strand, counting down.
ATCAGAGTTTCCCTGGTAGGTCATATATCCACCCAGAAGATAAATCAGAAACAGCACTTCCCACATTCTCAGTTTGTGGAAATAAAATATATTTCCTCCTTAGAGACCAGAGAAGGACCTTCGGGCAATGAGTCACAGGTGTGGCCCGTTCATAACCAGCTGAAAATACCCAGGTTCGTTCTTGGCTAGTAACTGGAAAGACCTGAGAACAAGGAGGAAGATGCTAGAGATGGACTGAAATTAGGAAAGCATCTTTGCTTGATAAACAGGATCCAAATGCCAGGAAATCTTAGCACTCATACACTTGAAATGCCAAGGACTTGTCTTTTGCTGAAAGAGCTCAGAGTTGGCTTAATTGACTCACAGGTAGTGTGTGTAGTTTTTATTTTAAATTTTATGGTCTCTTCTGTATTCTCTTTGTGTGTGTGTGTGTGTGTGTGTGTGTACTTGTCCATGTGTGGCTCCATGTCTGTGTGTGAAGGTGAGCATGTGTCTGTGTGCATGTAAGGAGATCAGGAGTCAATGTTTTATTTGTTCTTCAGTTACTTTCCACCTTAATTTTTGAGACAGGGTCTCACACAGAACCTGGAGCTCAAGTATTCTGGGTGACTATTGAGACCCAGGGCTCCACCTGTCTCTTCCTCCCCAGAACATGGATTATAAGCGCATGCTGCTCGGCCAAGCTTTTTTTTTTCCTGTGAGCTTTGAGGGATGACATTCAGATCCTCGTGCTTCTGCCGCGAGCATTTTGCCCATCAGCTACCTCCGCAGTCCTCCTGATTTTCTTTGATTCTTGGACCTGTGAACGTCCATGGTGTGATATATGAATTTATGTGTTCCCTCTTACACAGATGCTATTTCCTCATTAGACAGATAATGGAAACACAACGTGCTGGAGGAATGTGCTGGCAGAGTTGGTGTCCAGTGATGGAGTCTATTTCTAGTCTGCTTATTTTCTGCTCTGCAGTTTCTTTCTCGCTCTGACCTGACTCTCGCCTGCCCCAGGCAGCTAGGCCTTACCACTGAACGGCCGAGACATGGCCGAGCAGTAAAAACTCATGCTTCCAAATTATTTCTTGATGCTGAGGTGAGGAGAGGGTTATTCTTATATAATATGTACATAGGAAACTTGATCTGTGATTGCCTTCATTAGTCTTTCTCTGCCCAATTCCTCCTCATGTCTGCAGCTATCACAGAGGTCAGGATAGCTGGTTTTGATTTCATCAGGGTTCTTGGTGATCAAAAGTACAGCTGGAGCTTGGTCATGGCTCGGTTGGCAGAATGCTTATCTAACATGCACAGAGCCTTGGGTTTGACCCCCATCACCACATAAACTACATGACATGATATACCTGCTATCTCAGCTGTTTAGAGTGGAACAAGGAGGATCCAGACCAAGTTTGGCCAGCATAGCAGGCTCAAGGCCAGCCTAGGACACAGGAAACTCTGACAGAAAACACAGTGTGTCTGGTCTGAGTACAGTCGTGCATTGTTTGACATTGGAGGTGTCTTCTGAGAAAGTCATCCTCCAGTGGTCTTCACATCACATGAACAGCACAGAACGTTCTTCGAAAATCAAGGGACTTGACACAGCCTTTTCCTGCACACAACCAGAATGCGTGGTCAACAGGAGATGCCTGAGGCTGCTGCTGAGTGTGGTACACTTTTCACAGTATATTGGTTTTTAATAAATAGAAGGCTGTTCGCTAAAGTAGCAATAAAGTATAGTACAGCAAAACATATAAATCCACAACACAGTCTTTCATTCCATTGTCAGGTATTTTATGCTGCATAGAACAATGTGATCAGTATTTCCTAATGGCCAGAACTATAGTAGGGTTGTTTACATGGGGTTACTGCCTACAGTGTCTCTAGGCCATAGACCATTTTCAGGTCCATGAGTAGGATCATTTGTGGGTACTGTTAATACCGGTGATTCGTCAAAAGACAGCATGAGATTATACTTCAATAGTGTCCTTGCGTGGTTCATTTTCTGTCGTATTTGATACTGAGAACTGTTAAGCAGATACAAAAGGCACACCTAGGTAACTGAGGGAGTTAAATGCCCCTTTCCCCTTTTCAGTCTCTAAATAAAGAGTTGTAATAGTGGCTGATCTAGTTTGGTGTGCTGGCACGAGGTGCCTCTAATCCGTTCTTCGTGTTTGCCTTCTGAATTTGTTATGTTTCGTAAACAGAGCAAAGGGGTAGCAGGGAGAAGACTAGTTGAGCTCATTTGTCTTATTTTATACAAAGATTCCATGCACATACTTTCCTAAGAGTTTGTTCTCATTGCTGGGGAGAGGGATCCCTTGATAAATACTTTGTAGTGCCTTCTGAGAAAGCTAGGAGATGTGGGACAAGCTTGTGAACCTCAGTTTTGAGGAGGAAACTCTGGGCCTCTGGGGCTCACTGGCCAGGCAACAAATCTCTAGGTTGAAACAGACAAACAAACAAACAAATAAAAATATAAATGAAGAAAAGAAAAATATAAGGTGACTGAGGAACTACCTGCTTGCACATGTGTGCAAATATGCATGTGTGTGCATACCCACACTAGCACAGATATGTAATGAAGAATCTGTTCATGACACACCAGAGATTCTGCACCTTATAATTTCTTTAAACTTATGTTATGTGTTTACCCCAGGCTGGCCTCAAACTCACGCTTTTCTGCTTTAGTCTCCTGGGTGCTTGGATTACAGATGTGTGCCACTTAGTGTTGTCTTATGTCTTTCACTTTTCAAGCTTTGAAGTAGGTTCCTGTCAGTGTGATTGTGAATGTAACCTCGAAGAATAAATCTCTTCTGTCTTTTAGTATTCAAGACTTAGGTTGGGGACCAGGGAGACACCAAGTATGACAAAGTAAGGAATGCCTTCTCTTTTTCTTTTCTTGTGTAACCAAAGGATTAAGAAAGGACGGACTCACTGTGTTTCTGTACATCAGAGCGCAGTTTCTACCTTTCGTCTTGTTCAGCAGTAAATACAGCAACAATGAACTGTGTATAATAGCTGTGCTTTGCCTCAGATGCAACTCTTAGATGCTCGTGGAACCTCAGTCCTCTGTGTAGAAGTAGAACTTTGGCCAAGCCATTGAGTTATACATGTTTATAACATACAGTTTGTATCTCCTCATAACGTTAGGCTCCAGTGGTTCTTTTAAAGAAAAAGTGTGTTGACTGGAGGGCACCTGCCATCACGTTGGCTGTCCTTTAGTGATCTGCTCAGTGTCAACCACTTAGCCCATGAGGATTTTAGGGTGATGTTTGTAGCTGGCTTTCATCTCTGGGGGTTTCTCACTCCATCTGGGGTTCAAGGCTTGGTTAAACACAGTCTCTTTATCTGTAAAAAAAATTAAACTGATTTTGTGCCCATCCTTGGCTCCTCACAGAAATGGGAGTCAGAAGGGTGGGATGGCTCAGTCAGTAAAGTGCGTGTCATACAGACATGAGGATCTGAGTTTGGATGCCCAGAACCTACATAGAGCTGAGTGTGGCAGATTGCTTTCTTAATAGTGTGTGTGTGTGTGTGTGTGTGTGTGTGTATGAGTGAGTGATGCATCAGAGACAGGCAGATCTCTGGAGTCTCTGGAGCTCACTGGTTAGCCAGCCTCACCAATCTGTGAGTTCCATGTTTAGTGAAAGATTATCTTAGAAAAAAATTGTTAGCCAATAGTTAGCAAAGAAACCAGATATAATCTCTGGTCTCCACACATGTTGCCCCTATATGCAGAACGCTTGAATATATATCACACAAATATATATACCTCCTCTCAGCACACACCCAAATGAGAGCCAGGGCTTACTTGTGATAGTTCTTTGTGTTCTCTGAGTTCTTGAGCCCAAACATGAATTACAGAACAAGGAAGAACCACAAGGGACATGCCATTTTCATGAGTATTGGCGAAAATCATAGATGAAATAAAAAGGGCAACTCTGGTCAAACAGGCAGTGTAATATAAAAGTCACAAAACACACATGTAGCGTTAACTTTAACAGTTAGGGGCTACATGCTACTCTCTGCAGTCTGTCATGTAGTAACTCGCTTTTTAATTTTAAACATTGATAATGGAGGCACAGTGTCAACTCTCTATTGTCTACTTGGGAGCTGCCACTGCAGAGTGGCTTTAGTTCTTGTTGGTGCAGAGAAAGCACGGACTTAATGTGATGGTTATGTGGTGTGTTGGGAGTGCCGGGACTAAATCTCCATTAGATGCTTTTCAAAGGGTGTATTTCATTTTAATTTTTTAAGATTTAAACACCTGTCACCATTGACAAGAATAGATTAGAATTCTTTCATCTATGGAGTATTTTATTGTGGATTTCAGTCAAATTTCAAGGAGGCATCTTGTTTCCCATAAAAAATGCCCAGGGTGCCTGCGTATTACTCTAACACACACAGGGTCTGGTGCTGACCAGGACGTTGCAAATAGCAGTGACTGTGGAGGGGAAAGCAGTAAGATGATGCTTCAACTTCTTGTTTGACACTTAATACCTTCAGAGGTTTGCATGAGAACTGCATGGCAAGGTCATGCAGCCGTGGCCTTGATCTTCAGTGTACACCCTTTGCACACTGAGGTCTTTGTGTGTCAATGGAAGACCCTCAGACAGCCACCTTGTTTTGAGTCTCCTAGATGCCACAGGGCCAAAGGTAAGAGTAATTCGATTTCATCTCCAGATGCTAATGAAAAATGTAGCACAAACAAGACAGATAAGCTTTTGGTAAATATGTATGTATTTGTATTAAATTATTTTTAAAAGAATAATGCGTGGAGTTGTCTCAGTCAGTAAAGTATTTGACATGAGTATCAGGCTTGAGTTGATCCCCCCAGAACTCATTTTAGAGAAAACCCAGTGCTAGCCAAGCAGAGAAAGAAGTGTCTTTACACAGTGAATCAGTCAACTGATTCAGTTGAGTGTTCAGTGAGACCCTGTTTAAAAGGGTTAGGGTGTAGAGCTGGGTATGGTCATGCTCACCCTATCCCAGCCCTCAGGAGGGATGCAGGTGGATCTCTGTGAGTTCAAGCCCAGGCTGATTTATGTAGTGAGTTCCAGGTTAGCTCGAGCCACACAGTGAGAGCCTGTCATTGAGATGTAGAGTGATCAAGGGGGACACCACAAAGCATGTATGTGTGCACATGGGTGTATACACAGCTAGAAGCTTGCTCCCTGTGTAGCTGTGACTTCTCAGGAAAAGGCGGAACTTCCAGTCAGCTGGGTGGAGCGTTGTTCCTGGCTAACTCCTCCCTCGTGAAAGGTGGTGTCTCTACAGAGGGACAGTTCAGGATTTGTCTCTTGTGTTCATGGCCACAGTGGAGTTGCATGTAGGGTGTCCAGCTAAACAGGTGCTTCTGGCTAATTGTGTCCTCCAGGGTGGTTAGGACGGATGTGAAGCAGATAAGGCAGCCTTCCCCAGTCTCGCTCTGTTTCATCCCACACTGACCAGAGCCTGACCTTGAGAACTTAAAAAGGTCTTTTGGCTTGTTGGAAGTGAGCTAATAAAGTAAGAGAAAAAAAGAGAAATCAATGTTTACTTATGCATAGAAACTGGACACTAGGTGTGTTTTATTTGTTTGGTTTGTGTGTGTATATGCTTGTGCATAGTCATGTGTATATACACAAGCATGTTTATATGTTTTATGTTTGCCTGTGCATACAATGCAAAAGCCAGAGGATGCACTGAATGTTTGTCCTTATCGCTCTCCTTCCTTTTTGAGAGAGGCCTGCTCTCTGAGCCTTGAACTCACTTTCCAGGGAGTTCCTGGGAGCCATCTGTTGCAGACCTTCTGGCACTGGGATTACACATATGTATTGTGACACCTAGATTTTTACAGGAAGCCCTTTATCCACTGAGAGAGACATCACCTCATCCCCTGAGTTTTTCCTTCTGGTGCTGTAAGAAAGAGGAGATATCTTGCTACTTGCTCATGATTTTGTGCTTGGTTCTAATTGGTTGGAGATATTCTTAATGCCAATGGCTTTGCACTTTCTTTAAAAACAATTCAGTATCAGTTCTGGGAGCTAACCATGAAATAGTTCTGACATGATCACCTTTTATGAGTTGTGTGGTCCAGGTTGGCATGCATAATGCTTCATTTCTTCTTACTCTTTTTTAACTTGATTGAATGCACCACTCGGAGATAAAAATTGCTTTTTACAGCTGTGAGCATAAAATGGAAAAGCTTATCGCTGTTAAGTGTATAGATTTTTTTCATTACAATTTTTTATAAATATTTCACTGGCTAAATTCAAATCAGTGTGATGGAGTCGAAACATAATAATACTGATTTAGTAAATGCTGGCATTCCGATGTCATTTCTTGATGAAATTAATATCATGTGAGTCATTTTCTAATGTATACGTGAGCATTAAGCCATTCTTCAAACTAAAAAAGCAACACTCTGAAACAAGTGGCTTTTTAAAAAAGTGTGCCATATGCTGATGTGAATAAAGTTACCAGAGTTCATTGTAGAGCAATTTGAATGGAGCAATAATTAGAACCTTCCTTTAGTTTTACTGAACCCTGTTCTTAGAGATTATGCCAGTTATCAAAGCCTTGAAGAGAAGCCTATGTGATGTTTAATTTCCCAATAGTGAAAAACTGGCATGTTGGAACTAAAAAAAAATAATATTGTGCAGTGCAGTATTTGTTTGTTTGTTTGTTTATTACTTTTGTGTATCTATGTGTCTATAGGAGTATATGTGCACTCTGTGCGTGTCTTTCTCTGCACTAATCATATTCCTTGGTGGTAGGGTCGCTCTCTCCTTTTGAATTTGGTTTTGCATTTTCTTTTTTTCTCCTTCCTTCCTTCCTTCCTCCCTCCCTCCCTCCTTCCTTCCTTAAGACGGGTTTTTTCTCTATTTAGCCATCCTGGCTGTTCTGGAACTCACTCTATAGACCAGACTGGTCTTGAACTCAGAGATCTGCCTGCCTCTGCCTCTTAAATACTGGGATTAAAGGTGTGTGCCACACTGCCTAGCAGGGTTTGCATTTTTTAGGCAAAACTGGAAGCCAGCAAGCCCCAGGGCTCCTCTTGTCTCTGTCCCACCTCCCTCCCTTGGAGCTGGGGTCCCAGGTGAATGTGGAATGCTTGGTTTGTTATGTGGATGCTGAGATTTCACTCCTGCCCTCATAACTGGGCAGCAAGTGCTCGGAAGCCCAAGCCATCTCTCCAGCCATGCTCAGTTGTACTATTGTGGAAGCACAATAGACTCAATGATTTAAGGACTTCAAAGAAGTCAGAGTGTATCAATTACATAGGTATTTATTTCATATCAACATAAAGATAAAGGAAGGAACAAAGAGCCAATCATTACTAGAGTTATTGCTCTTAAGCCAGAAAATGTCTTATAGCCTTCAGTTCTGGAAGTTAGACTCAAAATGTGGTTGTATTCAGGGATGATTGCCTTGCCTTTTACATTAAAATCCTCATCGAGAACATTTAAATTGTGTCATGGTAATAGTTTGAACTCAATTTCTTCCCTGCTACATTCTGCATAAGTTTGTATCATGTCGGCTATATTTGTCTAGTGACGTGGCGATGGAGAGTGTGAATTAGCCACGCGCTCCATTTTAAGAGTTTTTTAAAGTAAATTATTATTAATAGCTGTCACGTTTCAACTTGGTAATAAATAGCTTTAAAAAATTTTAGGGAGCCTACAGGTTACAGGATTTTTTTTCTTACAATTTGGTGATTTTTTAAATCACATTAATTAATTAATTAATTGTGTGTGTGTGTGTGTGTGTGTACCTGTGCTCCGCTGCACACAGGGAAACCAGAGGACGCGTGAGGAAGTCTGAGTCTCTCCACCACATGAGTCTCCAGCCACCATGCTTGGCTGCAGACTCCTTCACCTGGCAAGCCCTCACTGGTCCCAATTTTTGATATTCTTTTTATAACACAGGACTTGCAGTCAAGCTGTTTGTGTTGAATTTGGACTCTTAGTACCAGCATAGGCCACTGAACCCCTTTGTGCCGTAGCCTCCTCTCTGTAGGATAGGTGGTACTCCACTGACACTGTGTGCGTGCGTGTGTGTGTGTGTGTGTGTGTGTGTGTGTGTGTGTGTGT
>LOJH01005793.1:36686-55085 GCA_001685095.1 Ellobius talpinus | reverse complement strand
GGATCTCTGTGAGTTCAAGGCCAGGCTGGTCTACAAGAGCTTGTTCCAGGACAGCTAGGACTGTTACACAAAGGAGAACCAAAAAAAAAAAAACCAAAAGCAAACAAAAAAAACTTCTCTAGAGCTCATGACTCACTGATTTAAAATAAAACAGGAAGTCAGGGTGAGCAGCTGTGGGATCCAGGGCTCCAGAGCTTCCTGGGGCAGCCAAGGGTACCTATGATTGGGGCAGGATGTGAGGTGCCAACAGGGGAATGGGAAGGACCCAGAGGCGTCCATCCATTCACCCCTCCTCCCAATCTCAAGCCAAGCAAACCGAGCACCCACGTTAAAACATAGTTCAGTAACAGAAAGCAGAGAGCTGGGGTATATCACTAGGAAGAACAAGTACCAAGGAGTCAAGACCAACAAGGACCCAGCAGGAAAAGCAACTCCCAAGCATAACTCAACATGGTTGTTCAGAAGGCCGGGTTACCGCTGACTGATGTCTTAGGGAGATCTGATCACAAGTGTGCCATACCAGATTTCCTACACTAGGCTTTTGATTTCTTCTGGCTCACACAAAACGATCCTCACTTCACGACAAACAATGTGATGAGTTAGTGTAAAAAAACTGCGCCCTTCAAGTATCACTATTTGAAAATAAATATTTTCTCTTACCAGACTCATCCTAAAAAATTCCTTTGCAGCTCTTTGATAAAGCCAGCAACGATTTTCCTGCCAAATCACTTTTTTTGCCCCGAGGTTCATTCCACATAGGAAATGAATGAAAAGAGTATTTACATGATATGGCAGGAACTGGAAGTTCTGGCTCGTTCTGCTCAACCCCATACCAGCGGGCCCACGCACACACACAAATGGGAACTTTCACTGAGTCTCCCGAAGAGACCAAAAAAAAAAGACCCCAGCTGCATTTCTGAGAAAATATCTTCCCCTGTGTGACTTAGAAACACCATCAAGATTCTCTGCCCCAAGCTCTCTGAGCCACCTACACTGTCACTGGGTGTCAGAGGACAGGACTTGATGAGAACAGACCAGAGACTCACAGCTTTACAAGTTACAATGGTTTTCAGTTGCCAGAAACAGCAGTTTGAAACTAGAGTTTCAACAGCAAAAAATAAAGCAGAATAGAATAGGGCAGAATAAAGCAAAAGGAACAAAGAAAAATCATGTTTTCTATTTCCTCTTATATTTTTCCTACTAACTTAAGTTTGGGGAGAATTATCTAAATTTTTAAAATCAGATTTTTTAGTATCAATTTGATACCCACTTATAATTGATAAGGTCCATGCAAAGGAAAAACAAACCTTCAAGAAAAATTTGCATATCATTTGTGAATACTTTTGACAATCTTGTCATGGATATAGGTTGAAACAATTAAGGATTTCCAAAACAAACAAACAAACAAAAACCAAAAACCAAAACCAAACAAGGTCCCCGACATGGCAAGTGGCCCACACGTGGGCTGGAGTGGCTCTCATTACAGCTGACATTGCAAACTGAATAGCAATTTGAAAGTTCTGAGGTTTCTGTGGGGCAGGCAGAGCAAATTAGAGTCAATTACAGAGGTAGGAAAACCAGGCAGCTGAAGATGTTTGTGAAGTGTATTTTTATTTGTCACAGGGCGAGGGGTCAATTTTCTACAGCTGCTCCATCAATATTCATTTTCTGAAGGCATTTTGGAAAAGCTAACATTTCTGTGTTTGTAGATCAGACAGATGACAGGATCCAAGTGTGAGCTACCTTCCAATATCTAGAAAATAATATTTCATTTTGACAGGGCAAATGAAACCGTTCTGATAGCAAAGCTGCACTATAAGCAAAGACAGAAGAGTCTGTCCCTTCACCTGCAAACTCAAAAACTAAGTTAATCACTTAGGGGGTAATTTCCTCTTGAACAAGAATGACCAAGTCAATCTTTTGAATAGTGGCTACCTGATTAAAATGAAAATAAATGTCAGCAGCAATATTTAAACACTGGCTTGGAATCTTACTTGAATTTATAAGGCAAACACAAATTCTACCATCTAACAACAAAATGGCTAGAGTTCTATCATCAATAGTCCTCTCCCTGCCTGCTCCCTCCACGCACGTGTGTGTGTGTGTGTGTGTGAATGTGTGTGTGTGAATGTGTGTGAATGTGTGTGTGAATGTGTGTGAATGTGTGTGTGTGTTTTGGGAAAGGATCTTCCATTGACCTGGCCCTAGTCAAGTAGGCTAGGTTAGCTGGGAGTGAGCCCCAGGGTTCTGCCTATCCCCACCTCCTCCAGGACAGGGACTGTAAATGTGCACTTGGCTTTTTAATGTGGGTTCTGGGGAATGGACTCAGGTCTTCATGTTTGGGAGGCAAGGACTTTACCAACTGAGCCATCTTCCCAGTACCATTCCAAAGAGAGTTCTGATGGACTGGCTCACTGGCTGGCCCACTACCGACTTCACCCAAAAAATGGTTTCATGTTAAAATTTACCACCCATAAAACACAGAACCCAACATTAAATTGCTGTATGAAGGCTGGAAATCTATAAGTTATTACAGAGGAACACGGGAGAAAAAAAACAACTAAAAAAGACTTCGCAGTGAGAACAAGCATATGAAAACAAGCATTAGAAGGATCCCAGGCCTGAAGTCTAGAGACCCATGGCTGAGAACAGGCCCTACTGCTTTGTCCAGCCCCGATGCCTTGATCTCACATTATGCTGTTAAAAATGAATTTGAGAAGAGAAGTCAAATGATGTGCTTGTTGGTTCAGTGATTTAGAAAGTGCTTAAATTAATTACCTATCTTTATCAGACTTCAGAAATTTTACACACAAATCTAGATTTATGGATTCTTTGACAACAGGAAGTGATAACGTGGCATGTGCCTACATCCTGTCTCTGATGTCAGTGGCTGCAGGGATTTGTTTCTTGTTGGGCACATTCGCCATTCATCTCTATCTCCTGACTGGGTTACTGCTCATCCTGTCAGGTGCCACAGGACCTGTGCCTCACCTTGCTGAAGCTGTCCCCAAAATACACACAAATCAAAAAAAATGATTTTCACAGATCCCCCCCCCCAATTTCTCAATGATCTATGTGAGCTCATCCAGGTTGGTACCGCAGGGTAAGCTGAGGAAGCCAAGGGAACACACCTGAAGCTGCTACATCACTTCTTCAGCTTTGTTTGTTCAGCAAGCCGCCTCTAGAAGGGCACTGGGTGGAACCCCAGAAAAGAACAAGAACCATGTGGCAATGATTCAGAATCATTTAAATCCCCTACCATCCTACTAGATCAGCAGTTCTCAAACTGCGAGTCTCAACCCCTTTGGGGGATCAACTATCAGATATCCTGCATATCGGATATTTACATTATGAGTCATAGCAGTTGCAAAAATTATAGTCATGAAGTAGCAATGTAATAATTTTATGGTTGGGGGTCACCACAACATGAGAAACTGTACTAAAGGGTCACAGCATGAGGAAGGTTGAGAACCATTGCTCTAGACAGAGAAGTTGACTCTGCAACTCCCCTGCAGGCTCAGGTGTCTTATTCCCAGCTGGTGACACTGTGCTGGGAGACTGTGGGGCTCCTCTGGGATGTGACACCTAGCGGGAGGATGTAGGACACTAGGCTAAGCCTTTGAAGGGTATGGCCATCTCTGTTCTCTACCTTATTCTTGCAGAGACAAACCAACCTTCTGAAGACCTGAATCAACAGCCACAGTGACCAGGAAAGTGATTGACACAGACCAGTCCCTTCAGCTAGGAAGAGACTTCGTTGCTGCTTGCAGCTGAAGATGTTCAAACACAACAGTGAAACACTCGGTGGTGTCAATGTACAGAAATGCTGTCCCTCTGGGTGACATGATGCCAGCAATTATCCAGACTCTAAGGAACGAATCTGGAAAGTTTCAAAGGAACGTATGTTTCTTTTCAGTCAGTATCTAATATGCTCAAATAGTTTACCACTTCCTGGAAATTCATCTTGTAATGAGGGTACTCTCAAACCGTGCACCCTGTGAAGGTGGGATTCCATCCGGGATTGGATAATGAGGTGCAGACAGCCCTCTTGGAATGGGGTGCAAATCGCCATGCAGAAGATGAGGTGGCCTGTCACACAGCAGTCCTGTTAGCATCCTAGAGAGCAAAACAAACTTGCTGAAAAAGTACGCAATGCGAGATAGCTATGCCTTTCAGCATGCCAATCACACATGCATCATTAGTAAAACTTGCAGAAGATGGGGGAAGGATTAGCTTTGCACAGTTTGGCGTGTTTTTTGTTGTCATTGTTGTTGATTTGTTTATTTGTTTGTTTTCTTTCAGAGGAGTTTTTAAGACATTTCCCTATTGAACCCATGTTAAGACTCCAGAGAGGAAGTGCTGGATTCCTGGTCTCTTAGGCTAAACTTCTGTTTTCCTTTCCAAGCACAGAGCAGAAGGGCAGCCAGCTCCACCACCCGAGATCTGCCCACAGAACAATATGAGGAAGGCTACCATTATGCTGGCAGTGGTGCATTCCTGGACTCCTGCTTGCAGTTGATGAATTCACTGCATTTTCTCTCCCAGAAACTCCACTGGAATGACAAGAGAGGAGGTGAGGGATGAAAAACAAAACAGAAAACAACAACAAATCCATGACAGAGGCATGGCCCAACAGACAGCAGGGAGGAGAAATCACAGAGAATTTTTAAAAGAAAGAAAATAAGCAGAGAGTCCTTAACTGAACAAAGAGAAGAAACTGCTGTCCTAACACGCAAGGACTTGGACGACTGGGCTGTTACCAAGTCCCCATAGCTGGAATCTCAGAAGCAGAGACAAGGGCTAATTTATTGAGACCAGGTCTCAAGAGGCTCTGGGTTTAAGAGCCAGGTACCAGCCTGGTCCAGGAGTAAACAGAACTTGTACTCCAATCCCCAGAATGACTCCTCCACCCTCTGCCTTGCTGCAGGCACACCCGCAGTCCAGACCACTCCCTTGGGGACACTGGAGCACTCCCCTCTGGACACAAGGCTTGGGGGGGCTCCACCATTAGCAATATTACAAAGGCTGCCTTGCTTATCACCCACCCATCAGCCAATAGGCATTATGCTCCATGCACCCAGACCTCACCCACTGGCCAGCAAAGCCTCAGGATGGAAGATGAATATGAACAAGCTGATTCTTCCCCCGTGAGTGTATGCAGTACATGTGCCAACTCTTAGTCTGTGTCCCGTGCAGCTGTTTTCATTGAATGCACTGCACCTGAGTTTGTGCGTGCCCAGGTCCTCAGAGTCACATGTGTACCCATCCCTAGTTGAGCGAAACAAGCACCCACAAAGCAAGCAAGCACCTAAAAGGATGACTGCAAAGAAACCTCAGACCCAAGCTATGTGGAGATGGGTGGAGCTGACCTTGGGCATTCCCTCCATTAATCAATCCAAGTGCTAAGCACTTCATGGAACATAGAAGAGAGTTGTTCTGAACAACTCAAATGACTAGAAAGACTTCATTTAAAACATGGGTTTTCAACTATACTTGCCAATGCTAACCCTCCCCTAAATGCACACTGTATCTCAAGGGTTAGCTGAAGGTATGGGCGATGAGCGTCTGCAGACAGCGACTATAGATTTTCAATGATGCATTTCATGTGGCACCCAGCTACCAAGTTTAGTGCTTCACCAAACTTCACTAAATTTCATGGCTAATGTACATATGCTTCATATAAGGCGCCATTAACAGCAAAAGCACAAGAAACAAACACATCAACAAATACAACAATCCCTGTACAACACTAGGGTGGGAACAGCTAAAGGTGCACAAAAGCCAATGTGAGACCAAATTGGCATGGATCCCTCCACCAGCTAATATCTACTGTTGACAGATGCCCTCAAGATAGGGTCAAAGTTCAGGACTTAAAAATAGAATAAATTACACTGCCTAGGGAAGCTTGCTTCATAGCTGCACCAAAGTAAGTTGATTCTAGCAATTCGCTGCCTGGCATTGCCAAGTGATTGCTACATTTGAAGAATGACTATGTGTGGTTCTGGGAAAGCGGAGCACAGGCCCTCAACACTGTAGAATTTAGGGGATGAGTCACCACTTCCTGTAGACACTGGTGAAACTTGCCAGTCCTCAAAGGTGCTGCTCAGCAGAATGCTACCTAGAAGCAAAACCCCCATAAACATACCTTATACTTCCTTTCTGGGGAAAGGTGAGACTCCACAGTAAGTCAGAAAGTAACACCTTTTCAAGAGAAACCAAAGTTTTGGAAAGAGAGTTAAATGAAAAGCAAGTATTTATAAGTTTCCACATTTGCCAGCTTGGCAATAACTCCAAACAAACAACTGTGTTTGGGCCACCTATGAACACTCATATCCACATTCAAAAACTTTCTAGAATGTTCTATCTAGTCCGTGAGAAATGTGGGCAGAGCGCTCTGATTAACAGGTCTAGAATACAGCGACTGGACGTTTAAAGGCACACAAACCTGGTCAGTTCTGAAGTCTTCAGGAAAATAAAACTGCAGCACTTGAAAGACAAAATAAAACCTCAGTACAGCTGGCGTGGGATGATAAGAGAGAACATAATAATTTGCCAAATACAGGCAGTGGTAGTGTTCCGTCATTATCTGGGTTTATGTATGTTTGTAGGTGTAATTTTCAACAACGAAGCAATTAAAGCTAAGAAGCAAACTGCACAGAACTCAGAGCTAAGCTTCAAGAAAGTCATGGTTAGGTTACAATTTTGGAAAATAATTAAACAATTATAGTACTTGAACTAAGAAAGAGTCTTTAACCAAAGCTAGAGGTTTTGGAAGTGTTCAAATTATTTAAATATTTAATTGGACTTCTAAAATTTGCAAATAGGCTACGGAGTGTATACTGGCATTTACATAAAAATACAACTCAGCCAACATGTTAGTATGCTCAGATCACACACTGAGCTACATGGATTAAAAACTCCTGCAGCCCACTGTTCTGAGAATTTTTACACATCTTTACTCATCTACCCCTGGGCAGAAAACAGAAAATCTTCTGGGCTTTGGGGAATAAAGAGTTCCCAGATGTTTCTAATATAGTCTTTTTCTGGGTGTGGAGTTGGCACACTGGAGACAGAGAGCCCATCTTTCCACACTGTCTTGTGGTCAGGGCAACATCACCCTTTAAATAGTGTCAAAACCTTTCCCATAAGGCTCTTTGTTCCCTGTTAATGATGTATGATGCACTCACCAAGAGTAATGCCTGAGAAACTGCATGGAAAGAAAATGGTGCTTCTTACACAGTGAGCAGAAAAGGCAAAGTCAGGATCCTCCTGATTAGCTCTGCACCCAACTCCACAGGCTGATAAGGCCTTTGCACCAAGACTTTCCAGTTCTAAAGTTGGGGCCTCATAGACTGAGGTGTCACCACTGTGACCCAGCATTTCCATGGCATTTTAAAATGAAGTGAGAGTCTAGTACTCTCCTGTGGGCTTGTGTGAGCAGTCTTCAAGGAGTTTCAAAAACCTAAAGGTGGGATACAAATTTATTTCAAGGGGCAAAGCTCAGTGGTAGCATACTCTTAGCATGTATGATGTCCTGGGGGTCCATTGTTGGCAACAGAGAGAGAGAGAGAGAGANAGAGAGAATTAATTTTAAAAAGATACCCAATGATTATATGGGTGAGTTTTTAGTACATAAATCATGTTATATTCTATGGTGGTTTCTTCTCCCTCAATTTTTAGAACATATTCTACTGAAAACCATTAACTAAGCTAAGAACCTTCCTATTTGATATGCTGAACTCATCACATTTTTCTGGCTGGTCACATTCTTTGGCCTAAAATTATCTCAGCCATGTGTAAATGCACCGAGGAAAAAGCAAGCAAGCAAACTGAGAAGCAACTCAAATTCTGTCTAAAAAAGAAGTAACTGTTTAACAAACATCATTCCCAAGCTGCTGTACTTGAGCGAGACAATGCTGTGTCTAAGGCAGGCATGCAGGAGTTTGGCATAGTTCTCTTTTGTGAAGGAAAGCATTTCTGAACAGAGGATATTCTACTCTGAAGAGTTATTCTAAAAATCTCGCAGCTTGGGTCTTACCACGCCCACACAAGTCACAGTGGACTACAGAAAATCACTTATTTAGATAAAAATTTAATTAATTTATTTGCAGCAGGGTCTCATATCCCCCATAGGCAGCCAAAGATGACCTTAAACCTCTGCTTCTCCTGCTTCCACCTGATAAGAGCTGGGATTAGAGGCTTGCACCACTGTGCTTCTTAGGGTTTTTGTTTTGTTTTGTTTTGTTTTGTTTGTTTTTTGTCAACTTGACACAAGTTAGAGTCATCTGGAAGAGAACACCTCTCTTGCGAATATGCCTCCATCAGATTGGCCTCTAGGTGAGTCTGGGGGGCATTTTTTGTTTTTGATTAATGATTGATGTAGGAGGCCCAACCAATCTCTGAATGATTGGTTGTTAAGAAAAGTAGTTGGTCAAGAGAGTAAGCAGCTTCAAGAAAGTCACTCCTCCATGGCCTCTGCTTTAGTTCCTGCCTCCAGGTTCCTGCTTGAGTTCCTGCTTTGAGTCCACCTCTTAATGGTGGACCGTGATATGGAAGTATAAGCTAAATAAACCCTTTCCACCCCCTCCCCACAATGCCTTTGGCCATGCTGTTTTATCACAACAGGAGAAAGCAAGCTGGGACCCATCACCATGCACAGCTTTACGTGGGGCTGGGGCTGGGGCTGGGCCTGAGCTTCATGCATGTTATGCAGCACTCCAGCAGCTGAGCTACATCCCAAGCCCTTATTTTATATTTTGATGCAAAGAGTAGATATGTGGTTGAGAACAGGATTTGTTTGTGTGGGTGTGGGTATGTGGTATGGGGATCAAACCCAAGATTCTGCAAGTTCAGCAAATGCTTGGCCCCTGAGCTACACCCCAGCCTAAAATTGGATACTTTTAAACTTTTTCTCAGATGCTTTCATACTCACTAATAATGTGATGGAGTGCTTTACAAATAACAACATGCAACAAGCTTTAAAAAAAAGTGTCGCAGTTTAATGATTCATTAATTTTTAAAAGCATGCCACAGCAATTAACTTATCTTCTAGTCACAAATACTCCCATTTGCAAACTGTCAAAAGAACAAAAATGCTACTGCTTGTATTAATTACTTTAGGAAAAAGAGTACTTGCCTGCACGTGAGTGTGGCATAAACATTTCTGTTCCTCTTCTCAACACATCATTCTACATATTCTATCACTACAAAAATAGAGGGGCCAATTCACCAGAATTAGATGACAGCTAATTCCTAGCTGATCAGCTGACAGTAATGCCTCTTTATCCACCTGCTGTGAACATGAATTTAGGGTACAATCTACCCAGATTTAGTTCAGGCAGTTCTCTGGATTTTAAACTTGGAAATCTCTAAAAGTTTGAACAGGAAACTATACTCTTAGCTATTACAAAACATCCAAAACTTTCTCTTGTCATGACGGATCAACTACCTTTATGGACTTTTTCCTTAGGCATTCAGGGCTAATCTCTTTTGTCAAGATAATGAGCAAACTGCAGGCATTTAAGGTAACCTTCCTCTGCCCCTGGCTTTTCCAACATGCTCCTAGAACAAGCTACCCTGGTCCCGAAAGGTTTATGGAGGAGCCATGCACGGTTTGAAGAGACTGTTTTCTCTAACGACTTGTCATGAGCACCTGTCTCTTTTGCATCAACTCCAGGTAACCTAAAGAGACAGCACTGTCTCCTGTTCATCAAGGATGGAAATCTAAGAAATTACTTGAAATTTCTTGCACATGTTAAGCCAAAATCTACTATGAAAAGGAAGCCACTTCCTGTGGCAATGTGCAAATTTGTTATGATGCCTACCTAATAAGTTAAGTTTTTCGTTGCTCCCAGCAAACCATGCAAGGGTTCTGCCTGTGTGAGCTGAAGAAGACCCACGGTGTTCAGCAACTATCTGTGAACTCTAATGACTCCTTTACACAAAGACAGTCTAAGGAGAAGAACAGAATCAACACTTGTTGTAGCTGCAGAGGAAACAAACATCCCATGATGAGAGCAAAGTTGGCCTGCGGATAGCTTTCTTCTCTCCCAGATTACAAGTGTGTTAAGGGTGGAGACTACATATATTTGTCTTTCTACACTCCTGTCCATCCCTGGGGACACAGTACAAGAAAGTTGAGGGATAGTTTTAACTAATTTCTTTACTTAGAAACTGAAAATGTGACTTGATCATTATATCTAGAAAAGTGAATTTTAATATTCTTATAGATCTTTCAGAAAGACACAGGATCAATCTCCATTTACCAGGCAAAAAGTTTGATCTGATTAAATAAAAGCATATTTACTCCGAACAAATAAAACTTATAAATGAAGTAAAAATGTTCACCAAGCACTCATTCCATTGGTCGAGGAATCTTAAGAAAGCTGTTTCCTTCTGTGTGTCTGCATCATGTTTTAAATTAAAGAACAATATCCACATCCAGTGTTAAAATAATCTTTGTAATTTTATATACATTTGTGAGCCTTTAATCACCTTCCCAGGCCCAGGAAATAACAAGAAAGTAGCACCCTAAATACTTTAAAGTATATAGAAGGAAATAGTAGCTTTTCTTATTAACTCCAAACAACAAAAAAGAACTTTCCTTGTGACTCCCATACAGTCTGTTAACAGCCAATCAAACAATGCCTACAGATGCATCCAGCTTTAATATATAAGCATCTTTGAGCTTATTATCTCAAGGTCAGGGGATGAAGCACAATGGTCAACCTCTTCCTGGGCAAGAGTAAGAACATAGCTTCACTCCCAAGCATTGAACATCCCTTTCAATAATAATAATAGAAGAAACACATTCGCCATCTCTAAACACAGAGAACTGAAACTTTGAAAATAAAAGTGGCAACAGCTGCCAGCAGCCCGTTTAACTTAGTATCTTATGTATTCATGACTAGTGCGGGTTTTCTTTCCCTTTTTGGTTTTTCAGAGACAGGGTTTCTCTGTGTAGCCTGGCTGTTCTGGAACTCTGTAGACTAAGCTGGCCTTGAACTCAGCGATCTGCCTGCCTCTGCCTCAAGAATGCTGAGATTAAAGGTGTGTGCCACTACTGCCCAGCTACCCATGACTAGTTTTCACGGTATTTTTCATGAATTTGGATAAAGAGCAGGTTAGACCCATGAGGCTTCTCTGCCAATTGCAGAGAGCTCAAGTGGGCAATGACTTTATGAAAAACAATCTACCAGGCGAGCTTATTATAAACAAGCTATCCTTTTTCAAACACTCCATAATTCTATATATTTTAAAACCTGAGAGTGAATTTTTAAGTTTTTACTTCTATGTACATGTGAGTGTATGTGCACGTGCCCACGTGTCATGCACATGTGGAGGTCAATCCTCACCTTCTGCCCTTTGTCTCTTTGTGGTTCGCAGTGTGTGTGCACAGGCTGGCTGGCCCTCAAGTTTGGGGCTCTCTATCTCTGCTTCCCGTCTTGCCACTGCTGCGCTGGGTTTACCGCTGGACATGACTGCACCCAGCTCTGCATGGTATGGGGGTTTAAAGTCAGGTCCTCATGCTTGCACAAAGAACCCTTGCCTTGCTGAGACATGTTCCCAGCTGAGAGGGACTTTTAAACAGTCCATAAATAATATCCTAAGATAAATTGAAGATTCAAATAACGTAACCTATAACTTAAATTTCCAGTGGTTTACCACTTCTGCCAGAAGACAAACCCTCCAGCACAGCTTTGGCAAATATCACCATCCCAGTCTGTGGGTTGGTTAACTCAGTCACTCTAATTTTCTTCTGTTGATTTGAATCAGCAGGCGGAGTATACACTGAAGCAAACCAAGCCAGAGCATGCAGCTACCTACAATAATACAGATGACGGGGGAAAAGAAAGCTATCTGGATGGCTTTCCCCCTTAGCTGACTGGACCACCTTCACAATGCTCTCAGTGTCGTCAGTGAGCCCTATGTGACTGTCAGTGCATGCCCACAGGAGCAAGGCTCCAGCAGCCCCCTTGTGTGATGTGAAACTGTCAGAGACTGTGGGCCATTTCCTCTTCCCAACTTCTAATTTCGATGATGACTTATTCTGCCCCAGTGATCACAGTATTCATTATGTGGTTGAGACTGCTTCCTCTAACCCCTAGGGCACAGAACACTGTGAGTCCTGACCGTGCTTATTATATACTTCAAGGTTATAAACATCATGTTAAGTGCACTATTCCATAGTTACCTGGCCCATATCAAAGTAGCTGCTTAGTAAGAATCACTAAACAACTGTTACAATATGAATGACAGAAGGACTCTCTATGTGATGGAGATTTGGCCACGAAACCGCTCTCCCCTGGGGGTGAGAGTCCACTGACTCAGCAGCTTCAGGAACTGTTGTGCTTGCTCCCTTTAGATCAATGGTACTACCGTTCAGTTTTCAGACATTAGCAGATAAAAAATTATCAATAAAACACTACAACAAGCCACAGAGAATAAAGAAAAAGCCCCCCCAAATAACAACAAAAACCTTATGTTCTAAGTGTTGCTTTCTGGAACTGCAATGCCCCCTAAGCCTCAGCAAGGACATGCAAATTGGAGGGGTGGCTCAGTGTCCATCAGTCAGCCTGGGTCCATCTAAGCCAGCAGTCAGTAGGGTAGGACACATCAGTTTTCCTTTTTAAATAGAGCGAACACTAGGCTGGAGCTCTGTGGGAGAGATGCATGGGCAAGGTTCTGGGTTCGAGCCACAGCACCACACACACAAAGGAACAAAAACAAACGGCTAATGATGTGGAAATGGAGGCTGTGGGAGGTGGGCAGGAGATAAAATGCCAAGTTTTCCACAATGCTACTACCGTAAAGAAACGATGCCCGATGTTCCTTCCATGTGCTTTGTATAGAGGTAACAGTAATCCTTGCTTTTAATTTTTAGAAACAGCTTCCTATAAATAATAATGGTAATAGGTTATAGCTATTTTAGGCTTAATATTGGTCTGCTGTCTCCAGCCCTGAGTTGTATGTCAAATCCCCAATCCTTAATGTACTAACATTTGGAAATGGAGTACCAACATTTAGGAGGCAATTAAGGTTAAATGATGTCATAGAGCTGAGGGTCTGGATCTGACAGGGTTACTGTCTAATAAGGGGTATTTAGAAAGCTTACTCGCTCCCCCCACACCCCCTATAACTCATGTTAAGTATGTGGTCTGGCGAAGGGCTGTATAAACAGAACCAGAAGGTGGCCTGTGCAGGTTATCTCACCAGAAACCAATCCTACCAAGAATGTTGGGCTTTCCAGCTCCCTGAGCTGTAAGGAATCGGTAGCTGTTGTCTAAGGCATCCAGACTACGTTCTTTAGTTATGGCAGCCCGTGCTGGCTAGCATGGTAACCTGCAAAATAAGAATCCTTGAGTTTATGCTTATTTTTACAGTTTTGGAGAAGTAGATAAAGGGGAAGAAAGAACCCATCTTCTTTACAGTGGAATTCCAATGCTAACCGTGGGAGGAACGACAGAAACACGGAAATGCAGCAATGTGCAAATCTATTTCAGGCTAAGAAGGAGCACCAGGTGTTAAAATGTCTGATGAGAAGCAGGATAGTAACAGGAGACTCTAGGACTCTCTCAAGATGCTCAAGAGCAAAGGGGACAATAATTTCACCATGGAGACAGCTGATGCCACCCTAACCAAGCACTGCTGGTTATGTAAGGTATGACCTCTGTGTAAGAGGCTAGAGACTGTTGGCCTTTGCTATGTCACATTTTATATGACGGAAATTCTTTGAAAATGTAAAGTGAAAATGAAGATCCCGATGGTATTTTAGTTTAATGTACATCATTTGATTCTCTCCCTAGTCTGCAGCATGCTTATCAGTTCGCAACTTAGTTGGAATGAGAGGCTTCTGTGCCACAGAGTGCATCTCAGGGGACTATTTCAGGTCCCACTGGGTAAACCACATCTCTTCAAGTCCATAAGCAGGAATGGTGGAATTCACATGTAGGAACTGCATTTTTGAACATCTAGCTCAATGTTGAATGAATACTAAACCCATACGGACTGTTTTTAAATAGAAATTATGGGGGGAGGGGATAGCCAAGTATGGTGGCACATGCCTGTAATCCCATCATAGGAGTCTGAAGCAGGGGGAATGCAAATCTGGAGCCAGCCTGGCCTACATCAGAAGTATGAGGCCTGTCGGAGCAAAAGAGGGTGATACGTTTGAACACAAAGCAAACAAACACCACGAGGATGAAAGTGGAGACATTTTCCACTGGGCAAACAGTTCCGTTTCACACACTGTCATGTATCTTTGCTTTTCTGTCCCTGCAGCACTTTTCAGCAGCAGCAGCCATCCTTTCTGAAAATCGAATCCAGCGTCGCCAAGGCCAGCATTTATTCAGGGCTCACTACACACCAGGTCTCTGCTCTTGCTCTACAGTCTCTCCTACAGGGTCATTTTAACAAGCCTGTGACACAGGTTCAGCTCCCACACACTGAACCCCTGGGGAAGGAGGGGGAGAGCCAGGATTTAGGGGCATCACAGCCTCTGTGCTGCAGCTCATCACTGTACCCCCAAAACAGGGCTCGTGCTACAGCCCATTTCTGTGCCTCTAGAACATGTACTTCATTTAACCTTAAATGCCCCTTAAACATTGGCACTCCATCTGCACATGTTGGTACATTAAGGGTCAGGGCTGGAGACACGGTATCTCTTAGCCATGGTGCTGGGAGGTCTCTTGTTTAGATGCACATAAATAAATGAAAAGGACACACGTTTTACAAAGAAAGAAAACCTGCTGGGTGGGCTATTAAAGTAGCCAGAAGAAAGCTGCTTACAGGTAGATGGCAACTAGAGAAGACACACACAAAGCTTCCAGGAAGACTCTCAGTGTTTGTAGGTCTACACGATCCTCTGCTCTTCCTACCTTAACCCCTCGCGTTAAGAACCAAGGCTTTCCCCCAGTTGCAGATAAAGAGAGGGGCACAGTGGTTGTGGTTGAGGATAGGGTACGACCTTTAGAGGGGAGAAGGGACCAGCAGAAAGAAAAGGCAGAGGAACATGGGAAGCAAACCCTAGCAGGGAGCGGATCAGATACATGGTGGGGGCTATGTCACTGATTTCTAGTGCTGTGACTGGGCCCAGGACCCTGCACACACTAGGCTACATTACCACTGAACTCCAATCCCCAGCTCCAGCTCTGCTGGCACAGGCAAGCCTTGAACTCAAGCTCCTCTTGCTTGTCTCCTGAGAGCTAAGACGCCTGCTGTGCACTGCTAGGCTCACTTTGGACGGCCACTCTCTTTTCTGAGAGAGGGTCTCAGATTATAGCCCAGGCTGGGCTGGAACTCAATATGTAGCCCACGCTGGCTTTGAATTTGTCACAATCCTCCTGTCTCAGCCCCTTAAGTGCTGGGATTACAGGCAGAAGCCACCATGCCTACTTCGAACGGTCATTCTTCAATGCTATACTCAGAAGCTGTTCACAGCATACCATGAAAAGAGTTCCTAAAGTGAGCACCACATGATGAGACAGATTGTGACCTCAACAGTGTAGCACTGTTTCCTCAAATCTCTGTCCCAGTATGGCAGCAGGTCAGCTGGGCAGAGGGACCAAGGGGTCTGCCCACACAAGTCAGTCAAAGTCTTCACAAGACATCTCAAGTGGGGTCTCTGGAGCATGGAGCGTCCAGTGTCAGTGCCCTAGGCTACTGTGTGCACACACTGCTCCTATAACAGAGTCTGCACAGGAGCGGGCCTGCCACTGCTGTCAGCTCTGCATGCACAGGAGCGGGCCTGCCACTGCTGTCAGCTCTGCATGCACAGGAGCGGGCCTGCCACTGCTGTCAGCTCTGCATGCACAGGAGCAGGCCTGCCACTGCTGTCCACTCTCCCCGAGGAGACACTGACTATATCTTTACTGATTATTATTGAAGGAAAAATGCTGGTAAATCAAATTCAAATCACAGTCATTTGACTTCCAGGCATGAATTGGTGATGAAAGGAAGTGCAGCTGGCCGCCAACAGGGCAGACAGCTGAAATGGATACAGCCCACCTGCAAGATGGCTGTACAGAAAAGACAGCAGGGACAGAGGGGTCAGCTGAGGGGTGTGGGGAGGCAGCTGTGACAAAAACTGGGCTCCTGTTCCAGAACTGGCTTTGTCTGCTTCCATTTGTATCATTCATCACGGCACGGCACCTGGAAAGTGGCCCACAGGGCATCACGTCACCTGCCTTTCCTACAGTGCTTCCAACTCCCTGGAAGTTGTTTCCTCAGTGGCTGCAGATCTGGGACAACACCGAGGGATCTGCTCAGAGTGCTGCTCTAGCGACTTAGGGCTCTGCATATTTTTGGTTTCTGCTGTATCCCGCACGTGTCACTGCCCGCTGTATCCCGCACGTGTCACTGCCCCCTGTATCCCGCATGTGTCAGTGCCCGCTGTATCCCGCACGTGTCACTGTCCCATATTTACTTTGCTTATTATAATGAAACAGCATCTTTAACAGATTTCATTTTTTGTTTTATTTACGTGTGTGTGTGTATGTGTGTGTTTAAGCACTCACATTCCTGTGGGTGTGCAGGTAAATGCAGTTGCCCACAGCGTCCAAGCAGGCTGCCAGATCCCCTGGAGTTGGAATTACAGGCACTAGGGAGCCCGATGGGGGGGTGCTGGAACCAAACTAAGCTCTTCAGCAAGTAGAGCATGATATTAACTGCTGAAGCATCTCTCCAGTTTCTGAAATAGCATCTTTTAAAAGTCCAGATTTGTAAAGTTAATTAATGGATAATTACTTAAATTATAAGCAATTGTTTTAAAGGGGTTAATTAACTGAAGTGCTTCTTCCAAAGGTGTTTCCTCTGTCAAGCAGAAATGAAAACTGTCTTAAGAATTTTTAGCTTTTAAATTTATAGAGAAATCATTCTGAGCACACAAAAATTACATCAAGCAAAATTTACCTCTAATTTCACTCAATACATATTAATCTATTGGGAAAATACCAAAACAAGCCTGCTCTAACTGTCAGGTTTGCAACCTGAAAACCTGACAGGTTTGTATCCTCCTCCAAAACTCCAAATTTGACCAATCCCAGCCCCCCCAGCGGCAGGTAACTATGGCTTATTTGCTTGTTTAGTTTGTGTTGGTTTCAGACAGAGCATTATCCTGTAGCCCAGGCTAGTCTAGCACACTCTATACCTCCTGTGTCCTGGGACTAAAGATGTGATGCATTACACTGGAATAAAAAACTGCTCTGTGATTGGGCTTTTAAAGCTATAATCTCCGTAGCTCTGTGTTTACAGAGGTATGTAGTACAGAGAAACTAAGATGGAGGAGGGGTCTTAACTAAGTGACAGAAACAGTCGGATGAGCACAGGAGTTGCTTACTACTGTGTCTGAACAGAGACTGGCAGAGGAGAAAATGGAAGGAAGAGGACTTGGGCTTGGATGAGGGAACACGCTACTGAGCACAGGAAAGGAATGACTTCATGTAAGCTCCTGGAGTCAGGGCTTAGAGGTGGTCATATGACGAGGAACTCTCCAAGAGTGAGGTGGAAGGATGAAAGCTGGATGCCAGGTATTACGGAGCTGGCCTGAGTACCAGCTGGCACAGGGCATCAAGGGAGGGGGCAGACAGAGAATGGGGAAGAGGGAGCAGTGGCCAGAACAGGGCTTTAGTTTGGACAGGAAGCTTTGCTACAACAGGAGAGGAACCGATGTGAACACATGCATGACCCGTTATTTTGGAGTGTGTGTAGACACATCCTGGGATGTCTGTTCAGTTACAAACATGATTCTGCAACTATAAGTGCTTGGAAGGAATCTGCAAACTGATCATCGCTCAGCTCCAGGAAGAACCACATTAGAGGAACTGATAATGTCACAAAGGGATTCAGAGTCAATGAGGTGCCATGCTTGCCTGGAACAGGACAGAGGATATGGCAACGAACAATGAAAGGGTTTCTCTGGGAAAGAACGGGGAGGGGGGATGGTTCCCTTCCAGCCATGCAGAGGGACTCTAGTGACCTCCTACTATCACCAGCTGTTTACTTTGTCTCTTATTCCACTGCAGGTACACAGCTACTGTTACACCAGGGCCACACTGTTACCTCCTGCACAGTTTCAAGATAGAACAGGGAACACAAACACTTGCCTTCAATCTGAAGGGCAGACTACTAGAATCCAAATTAAGGGTCCAGATTTAGTCCAAATTTAGTCAACTCTGTACTAGTAATTGCTAAGGAATAACAGCACCCCACCCCACCCCCGCTCCAGCATGGACACTGCTCTCTGCTGTGAAGTTTGCTCCAGCCAGCAAGACATCAGCAGATGACGTCCAAACACAAGTGTGATACACTCTGCCTGGACTTGGCCTTCTTGTGGCAGCCTCACCAAAGTCAGCTGTGTGTGTGTGTGTGTGTGTGTGTGTGTGTGTGTGTGTGTGTGTGTGT
>LOJH01005793.1:16429-33539 GCA_001685095.1 Ellobius talpinus | reverse complement strand
CTCTCTCTCTCTCTCTCTCTCTCTCTCTCTCTCTCTCTCTCTCTCTCGACAGAAGGGTACTCCCAGTGAAGGGGTAGAGGGGGGGCTGATCAAGGGCAGCAGCTGGGGCAGGAACACTGGCTGGCTGGGACCTACTGCCCCACAAAGGACCCAAGAGTGGATTATGCTGATGCTTGTATAATAAGGCAGCTCGCCCAGTGACCTGTACAGAGCCTCAGGGATTGCCATCCTCCTCACAGAGTTCTGCTGAAAGAGACAATGATGGGCACATCCTAATATTCAGCCTTCTCCCTAGATCCAATTTATTTACCTTCTCCTCAGCCTGGGAAAACGGATTCTAGCCTCCGTGATTGACACTAAGTTGCTTAAACATGCCTTGGTTTTGTATTCCCTAATGTAAAGGGGAAATGAAGGGCAGATGCAATAGAGAGGGGCTGCTGCAGCTGAATTAAAAGAAAGAGCATCAATGCATTTTTTCTAAACACACAGCAAGAACGTGGCAGCTAGCTTACTAGGGGAAAATTACCAAACCAAAAAGCGATCAGCAGCATTAAGAGGCATGAGAAAGATTCAGAGAAAATGCCAAATTTTATTCATGCTCTAGCCTTATAGATCAGACAAAGCAATGTGGCTGCAGGTTCTTATATCTACCCCCATACTCCACGTTGTACATGCTAGTCTATCTTATGGCATACGGTGCTGCACGCATGCACAGCAGAGGGACTTGGAGGGGTCTATGGAGACCAGCTACCCTAACTCCTTGTTTACAAATAAAGAGACCTAGGCCTGAGGTCACGCATGGTAGAGATGGGGGAGAGTCCATGACTCCTCCAGAGGGCTCCACTTTTACCCACAGAAGGGCGTGAGCTGTGAAGGGTCCTGAGCTGACCAAGGCCACTGTCATGACAAAGACTCTGTCTCAGAAAACAGATCCTTAGGAACTGCAGCACAGTGATGACGGACAGAGCGTGCACTCTCTTTAAAAGATTTTTACGGTTACATAATTAATATATACTCAACCTTCTCTTTGGAATGCTCAGCCTGCCACGTATATCCTACTCAATCCCCAGAGCTGTCTGGTTCTCACTGAAGCAGTAACTCTATGGCTACAACCCTGCTCCCCAGCCAGCACAGTTCCTCATTCCCTAACCACAAACTGCCCAGTGCATGAGCGAGCAAGACCCGGGCAGGTATACCGAGTCCTCCCAGGCTGGCCCCACCAGACAAAGAGGAGGCACAAAGGCAGAAGTAGACAGTGTTCGGTCTAGTTTGTAGGACACAGGAGGCAGAGGGAAAGGTCCTGACCAACGTCACCTCCCAACCTAGCTGCAGTGCAGCCTCAGCCTGGGCTGCAGGACTGTCCCTAGGTCTGCAGAGAAACTCCCCTTTCTGCCTAGCGTACCTGGGTTTCTGTCACTCACAAACCTCTAGGCTTTACTCCATTTTGTTTTGAGGATATTTAACATCTAATCAAACAAAACTATTAATAAAAGGCATGGGAGCTGGCAAAAACCGAGCTCATCACTCAAAATATAACCATGTGCACATTTTCCTAAGATAAATAGTAGGAAATAACTTGACCTTGTGTAACCTGAGAAGTTGTAGATGTGTAGTGTTACATTCTCAAAGACACGAATCTATAATAGGCTTCAACAGACCTGCAGCTCAGTTAAAAAGACAACACATGCCTTGGGCAAGATGGTGCATGCCTGTAATCTTGGAAAGGTGAGGCAGGAGCATGATGAGTTCAAGGCCAGCCTGGGCTACATAGAGAAATCAAAATAAAAATAATAAGTAGAAAATAGTAATTCAATGAAAGTACCTAGAACTGGAATAGACCAATGAAAACTCTACACTCTAGCTCCCAGAAGAAAATTGGTCCTGTTCATTAAAGTCCTATAACCCTCACACTTTCCTAGATAGTTTTGTATTTTTATAATATCACTGCCCTTTCTTTCATGTGACTTTAATATATCCTAATTACACCTCAAATTTGTCTCATCTTGTGTCACTACATACTGACTGTTGCCCACTTGGAATGAAGAAATGAGACAGGCTCTTCATGGGGACGGAGCCAGAACAATGGCTGGGACCCCAGAGCTCTAGTTTTCCTACATCAGGTCTCAGGCTACCACTTTCCACCTCCTCTCTGTCCCTCTCCCGTGTAACTAGTGGTTGGCAATCTTTAGACAAACCAATAAAGACATCAGCATTTGCTTCCATGTTATCTTTGCCTACGTTCAAGCTATACACACAGAGGTAAGCAACACACAGGTAATGGACTGTGTGGGAGTCATGGCTAAAACAATTACTGCCTTTTGACAACCATGGTTTATTCATAAGCCTATCCCAGGAAAAGAATTTATCAAAGACCCTTGTTTATTTGACATAAGAAGCTCAGTGCATAGCCGCACTCATGCAGCCTGGAAGAGTTCCTAAGCTAGGGATGGGCTTGGTGTCATATGTCCATAAACCAGGACTTGGAGAAGAGAGGACAGCAGTAAGTTTGAAGCTGGTCTTCCCCGTGAGTTCCACATTCGGCAGGGCTACACAGTGAAACCCTGAATCAAAAGAAATGGGGAGGGGAGGGAAGGCGGACCTACACTAGAGCTATCAAACCACCAATGGTTTATAAATGGAGACAGTTCACTATACTGACCAACCTAGTAGTCCTGCATGTGCAATCACTCCCTGCTAACTGCAGAAGGAAAACTGCTCTGCAATCTCCAGATGGGTGTGAAACTCCAAACTTACAAGACAGCAAACCCCACACAACCTTTTTTTTTTTTAACCAGAGCTTGGGGATTCATTTTCCTGGAATATACAAGTAAGAGACAGGACCATAGACTTTACTTTGGGTCACAAGTAGAAACTGTCCTGAAACAATGAGCCCATCTGCTGTACTATTAACAATGTAACAACCGGGGAAACCAAGGGGTCTGGAGGTTCTCAAAAACTAAGATGTGTATACTAGCCAGCATGCTCCACTCTGGCAGGAGCAGGCTGCTCTGCTCAGACAAGGAGAGGACTTTTCTTCTGAAGGACCCACCTCTAGGTGGGTGTCTCTCAGCAAACCCCTAGATGTGGCCAGACACAAACCAAAAGAACAGAAGAGGAGACTAAGACTTCCTCCGGACTTGTGTTTCCATTCTTCTCAAACGGAATTCAGATACTCCTTAGCTAAGGGCCTGTTCCTCTTCTATTTCACAAAAATAGCTTGCAGTTCCAGGGTCTCCATTTCCGCTCCATGTCTAGTCAACTCATTCTCTTCTCAAAGGTGACAGATTTCAGTCCACACATATACAGCCTCCCAAGAGACAGGAAGCCAACTGGTTTGAATGGCACACTATCAAGACCACCCTCGCTTCTGGAATGTGCTGCTTGTTAGGGTGAAAGCTGAAAGGCCCTTGCCACACCAGAAGTGCCAAGAGCGCTTTCTGTGCCCCTTCTGGCTCAGGCAGGGTGTTTCAGGAACAGGGGTGGCCCTCCAAGCCCACCTATGGTGTAATATAGTTCGATCTGACCCAGTTTTAATCACTTACCAAAGAGACATACTGGGGCCTCGCTGGGTCCTTCCTGGGGCTGAGAGCTGAGATAGTCAATGACTAGATGATCAAGGGGCATTTTTTTCCTCAGAAAAGTAAATTGAGTATTTATTATAGACACCACAAAGACTGTCAAACAGGAAGCTTAGAGAGGCTGGTGAGAGCAGGGTAGGAAATAGAATGCCTTTCTAATAATAAATATACCAGTTTATTATATATACATATTATATATAAATATTGTTATTATTATTTCATGGGCTCCAAGAAAGGGAGTGGGGCAGGGAGGACTAGAGAGCATGAGTAAGAAGGAGGGAGGGCATAGGGGATCTTCAGCACCACAGCACGGGACGGGTGAGTAAGGTTCTCAGTCTTTGCAGATAAATTCATATCTAAATGATAATGTGTGTTTCCTGTTCTATCCTAAAGTAAACATGCCATTATTTTATGAAAAGCTACAGGAGCAGAGGTAGAAGCACAAACCCAGATAAGAAAATGAAAGGTGAAGGAGGCGGTGAGATTTAGAGATAACATGAGACCTATCTCACCTAGCACTGTGAAGGGAAAGTTGGCACGAACACAGCCCACGTTCAACAAGAAAAGATGGCTGGTGTGAGAGCTGGCCCACAACACTTCTTCCCATGATCACACAACTCATTTTGGTTTCGGGCATCAAGAGACACCCCCTAACAGATCATAGGAGATGGCGGAAATCTTCTGCTCATCAGCTCAGGGAGCTTGAAGTGCAGCTACCAGTAAGTGACTCTGTGTACATGAACTCACAAGTGAACATGAGGACCCTTTGGTGTACTCAACAGCACTGCCAAGATGCTGCAGGAGAATCCTGATGTGGGATATTTGTACACTGTGTGATGATACATTGCTGTGATTGGTTTAATAAGGAGCTGAACAGCCAATAACTAGGCAGGAGGTATAGGCAGGACTTCCGGACAGAGAGAGGAAGTTGGATGAGATAATTGGGGGGGTGATGCCAACAAGACATGGAGGAAGTCTTGGACATATAGAAAGAAAGATAAAAAGCTATGTGGTAAAATGTAGATTAATAGAAATGGGTTAATTTAAAGTATAAGAGCTACTTAGGAATAAGCCTAAGCTATAGGCTGGGCTTTCAAAATTAATAAGTCTCTGTGTCATTATTTGGGAGCTGGCTGGCGGGGCAGAGAAAGACTAGTTACAGAATCCAGCATCAGGCCTAGAAGCAGAGGGCTAAGAAAAGGCAAACAAATATAATATGTGAAAAGAAAAGCGACATTCCAGGAAAAATACATAGGGAATAAAAACTCCAAGGGCACTTCTCTCCTCTCTACGACCTGCCATCATCCAGGCCTCCAGAACCCCTTCCTTCAAGACTGTTTAGATTTGATTTTCTTCATCCTCAAAGCCTTCCTGGAAAATTGTGGCCCTGCCAGATGTTCCTGTTGGCCTACCACCGGTTAGGTCACATGATCCAGGGGTTATCTACAGTTTTCCACGCCCCCTCTCTTCTACAAAGATTCCAGCTTATGATATACAAGTTAAAAAAATTAAATGCCTAACAATAGATTATATTAAGCATAGAAAATACTTAGAGAACAAAAACCCCTCACAGTTAGAAATGTAGGAAAGACCGTTAATTCCTTAACTCCGTACACTGTAGGCACTCCACTGATACTGTTAGCTGGCACTATATGGGCCTTGGGCTATTACCTTCTCAAAGAAGAGCCCTCACAAAAGAGGTCCCCCCTCTATGGGACCTTCTTTTTATTATTCCTCTTATTCCGATTTTTACAGGTGCCTTTGAAAGTATTTAACCACATGTTCTAGATAATACGCATTTTATCTGTTCCCAGCATTTTCACTCAGAATGAAAAACGGTCATGAATATGTGACTTTCCCCTGTTATTTCACACATATCTTTGATTTTTATGGAAGAAAACCCAGGACATGTGATCTTTACTTAAGCAGTTTCTCTCCAGGGAGGACAGAAAGCAGATTAACCACAATCAAACACAACCCCCTCCCTGCTCTTGTGGTCTGCAAGAGGCACATTTTCTACACACACTCCCAGGCAACAAGTATAATTGAATGTAGCTATTTATAATACACTCCAAGCCTAATGAGCAAGAAGTGGCCTTGCCAGACCGCAATGTCTTTGAGAGATCAATTTGGCCAATAAAGGCTGGAGACTACACATGTTCTTCAAAGAAAGAAAGCAATTCAATGGGTTATCTGTGCTCATCAGAGTGTGGCTGAAGATGCGTCACACGCCCGGCGCGGTAAGCACACGCCACACACCAGCAGCTTACCTTCAAGAATCAGTCTTCTGACTTCCCTCAAAATGCCAGTTTTATAAGTCAAATGGCCCTAATAAGATAATTAACTAACTAGACCATGGTAATATGTTCATTTGTAGATCTAATTGGAGTTTAGTTGTCTGTCGTCCAATTTAACAGAATAAAAATTTCACTAAAACCTTTTGTTGCTGCAGAATACATTTGTTTAATGGCTCCTCTAGAAGGCCATGCCAAATTCTAAATGCTCTGTCATGTATTTATTTACCAGTTATCAGGCAACTTATGAATAATTTAACATTTTCCGGTATTCCTTTATCAGATGGGTCTACAAATGTCTGATTCTTTCTCTTTGGACTGTATTTTTCCCACTCAAAAAGAAAAGTTTCTTTATTGTTTAAAGTTAACTTCCTGGTTTTTTGCCGAGACCAGGTCTCACTGCATACTGCAGACAGTCCTCAAGCTTCTGGTCCTCTCACCTCAGCGTGGCCACTGCTGGGCCTGCAGGTGGGCCACCAGACATGGCTTTAGAGCTCGCGTTCTTAAGCTATTAACTTGACTGTCGCTTGAATTCTCTTCTACACAGACAGACAGTGATTGGCGCTACTCTGAATCTGTGGAGTAATACACAGTTGTCACTGCTTCCCATGGAAGAGCCACCCTGTAGTGGGCACAGAGGGGGTGGCCAGACAGCAGTCTGAGGGTCAGCCCTTAGCGAAGTGACTGGAGAGATGATGTATGGGACGAGGAAGCAGGAGGTGGATGTAGGCTGGTAACGGTTAACTGGACAGGATAGCAAGCTGGCTCACTTTCACAGGTATGCTATACAGCTGCAGCGGCAGACACAAAACCAGCCCTGCAGGAGGGGCAGGCCATGGCCATAGCAGTCCCCTCAGTGAGTGGTGTAGTCCATGCAGCCCTTGCCAACAGCCTAGACCATTTTGTTTCTATTTTCCTAAGGCCGTTCATACCACCTGCCTTGCCCTCAATCTGGTCACAGGAGGTCTCTCCCTGCACGCGGAAGACAGCTCAGTCTCTGTGGAAGACTTTCCTGTGCCTGCTTTACTTACTCTTCTAAACTCCTTGGGGACAGAAATGAAATTTGAGCTATTCATGGGGTTGGCTCATTAAACACTATACTAAACCCACACATGGCCAAACTGTGTCCCAAACCTTTCTAGACCAGTCCTCCAGCACAAATGGCACCCTCCTTTCCCGAGCCTTTAGGGACTTCTTGGACACCAGTGACCAGACAACCCATCACAGGAATTTGTAGGTGGCTGTAAATACCTTACAGCCACACCACTCTTTTTCGGTCCCCATTTCCTTAATTATAAAATGGAACCGGAAATATCTGCACTCCATACCTTGTCATGGAGCATCAGAAAACACTGCTGGAACACTATGTAAACAAGAGCACAGGTCTCTTCTCAGGTTTACCATTAGTAAGGAGAGTTTCCGGCCTCAGACACTCTCTCATTTCAGTACCATTTGTACATCAACACAGCAGTTCTAATCTTTAAAATTAGTTTCGTATGTGTCTGTGGTGTATGCGTGTACGTGTTATTCATGTGTGTGAGCACATGATGTTTAAAGAGTGTGAGCATGTATGTGTGTGAACACATACATGCAGAAACCTGAGACTCAAATCAGTTTTCCCCGAAGATTCTGTTTTCTATAACTGAACTCAGAGTGATACAGGGCTCAATATGTATTTAACAACCAGTAATTAATATTCATGACCTGATAAGCTACACGTGACTGTTCTTATCTATTCCCTGCAGTCACTGTCTTCCAGAACTGAGCTGTGCCATGCTATTTCTGCAAAGTAATGTCTACATGGTGATAGACTATAGTAACCCTAAGAAACAAGTAAAATTGGAAGGTTTAAGTATCTATGATTAAGAAAGAAAATCCTGAAGCATATTATTTCATGAGTTGATGGTAATAATTACTTTCATAACAGCCAACGGGTATTAAAATGATGCATGGAAAGTCAATCTCCATCCCCCTGCCTAATAAACTCAGTCAGCACTCAGATGACAGTCAGTGTGTGCAGCCAGAGAAGCGGGAAATGATATTTAGCCAGTGAACACTATGTCAGAAGAAAATCCCAAATGAAAAACACGTTCCAGCAATGGCCGTCCTGGGGGTATGAATCATCCAGTAAATTAAGCTCAGGGCCACATCCATGGACAAATCTGTTTGCCAGGATAGATAAGGAACGTATGGAAAATGAGGAAACCCTCAGATATGAGGGGGGAGGGGATGTAAGGAAATGAAGGAGGTCAAAAGGTCAAACTTTCTAACCCAAGGGAAGCCATTTCCTTCCCACGCTCCCAGCCCTCTTCTGAGAACACCTCCATCCCCAGGCCACAGTATTGAGAACATTTGTTCTTGGATGTGTACAAGCCTGTGCTCTCCATGAGTCCCCTGGCGACAGCAGGCTGTCTTGCCACCTTCTTCATTTTTCTCTTGCATTCAATGCCAAAAACACAACTGTCCATGCCCAGTGTGAGGAATAAACAGGAACACAATGGTGCCCTTCCTCCCACAGGCCAGTGGGTCACAGCACTGCCATAGTGATCCTGTCCCAAGACTGTGTGCTGGGATTGTCACCTGAACTTTTTGTTGGTTTGTTATGCTGGGTGTTTGGTTTTGAGATGAGGTCTCACTATCTCACCATTGTGCCAAGACTGGGTTTGAATTTGTGGCTCCAGTGGCTCTCCCTGTATCAACCTCCTAAGAGCTGTGACTCCCAGGAAGGCCCCACAGCACTGGGCTCACCTACAGTCTCAACATTAGGGAGGCCTTCAGCAGAGCCTGGGGTCGAATGACTGTTGATCTGTGTATCAGAATTCACAAGAAGAGGAAGCAGTTGTAGTGTCTGAGGTGCCTGGGCGTCTCTGTAAACAGCCACTGGATTCTGGGTGAGTATGGTGCTCCTGCCTGCTGCCCCACCCTAATGTAATAAGCAGGAAGGGAAACCCCACAGCGAGGGGTTCTGGAATGGTAAATGATTTTGCTGGGCACAGATGCCCAAGGCCATTAATAATTCCAATTTAATTGTGAAAAACAGATGTTATAGTAAAATTTTCAAAAATAAAAACACCTGAATCACATAATTATTTCCAGAAATGCTATGAACATGTTCCTAGAGGATAAATAACTTTATTCCCTCGGGGTCGGTCGGTCAATCACTCAGCCCTTATTGAACTTCTTCCTGGGAGAAGATTCATTCTTAAGAAAATGGAAAATACAGTTCTTACTTTCCAAGAATGTACTGGGGAAGGAGAAAGGGATGTGCCAACACATGCTGGAAACAGACAAGCAATGCCAACACACACTGGAAGCAGACAAGCAATGCCAACACACACTAGAAACAGACAAGCAATGCCAACACACACTGGAAACAGACAAGCAATGCCAACACATGCTGGAAACAGACAAGCAATGCCAACACACACTGGAAACAGACAAACAATCCAACTTACAAGGCATGAAGAACCTAAAACAAGAAAGACTCCTTAGCATAGGCCAAGAATTTTATTATATTATTTGTTTTGGAGACAACGTCTCACTATGTAGCCCAGGCTGGCCTGGCACTCAGAGATCCGCCTGCCCCTGTTGTAGAATATATTTCTTTACATGGTGTGAAGATATTTCACTGCAACTGGTTTAATACAAAGCTAAGTGGTCAATACTAGACAGGATTTCCAGGGCAGAGAGAACACTAGGAAGAAGGGAGGAGTTGCTAGGAGTTGCCAGGCAGACACAGAGGAAGCAGGAAAGCAACATGGGCAGAACAAAGGTAATAAAGCCACGAGGCAGGAAGTAAATTAATAGAAATGGGTTGATTTAAGTTATAAGAGCTAATTAGAAACAAGCCTAAGCTATTGGCTGAGCTTTCATAATTAACAAGAATTATTAATTCTGGCAAGTGAGACAGAAAAGTCTGCCTACATACCTCTCTCTGCCTTCCCAATGCACCACCATCTGAAAAGGCAGCAGGAATGAAGGTCGCTAACTAGACTGAACAGAGCTAGTTAGTTGTCATTAAGAAGCAAAGTCTTCAAGTTTCCTTAGGTTGGTTATGCATGTAATTTCGAGCAAATATGTGGTCTTCTTGCTGGCCCTGGCCAAGCCCTTCCTCAGGAGCAAGGCAGTGAGGGCCATAGACCAGGGCAGATCTGGGTTTTTTTTTTTTTTGAAATTTTAGGCACATTAAAATCACTGGGTCAAGGCTTTCTCTCCCCTCTTTGGTAAGAAGATCCCACTATGTAGCTATGCTGTCCTGAACCTCACTAGATAGCCTGGACTGTTTTAACTTGCAAAACCCCTGCAGTGGGGTGAATCCTGGGAAGGTGGGTATGAGTTAGCCCAAGCTCAGTTCAGCCTTCCTGCGTTTAACTGGGGATTATAACACTGTATCACAAGGTACTACATGAGATCTGAAGAGAAGGCTTTACAGATTACAAATAAAGAAATCTGTGGCAAAAATGGGTTGGGGGTTGCCAGAGGAAAATCCAGGGACAGAAAAGAGAGGCAGCTCTCCGAGGAGAGAGGAAAGGATGCCAGGCATGGGAGTGGGGGAGGAATGGGATGCCCCCGAGGTACACTGAGGGAGGGAGGTGCATGTGGGAAAGTCAAGACTGGATCAGCACTGACGATGCTGCCTTCGGAGACTCTTGAATGACATGTAAGTTCTTACTTCACTACACTAGTCTCAGCTCCTGTGTGTTCGGAAGCAGACAGCTGTCTGGGATGCGGCATCTGCAGAAGCTGGAGGCCCCATTTGTAACAGTTGCTATGCCTTCTAGAACTTTCCCTGCAGAAGCCTGAGGGTGCATGCTTCCAATGCAGCTTCTTCTTTTCACCAGCTCACAGCTGTATGGGCTTTTGCTTTGAAACTACAGGTAAAACATAAAGAAGCAACCACTGATCTTTTTGATGTATTTCCTTCTAAAGTACCCTGCAGATGGCTGAGCTCATGTTAGAAGCAATTCTGTAGCTTGGTTTATCTCCTTGAAAACTTCTCCAAAAAATGGTCATGAGTGGATGCTCAGCAACTAGTCAGTGAAATGTAAACAACACTGGCAGGGTAGAAAATATCCCAGCATGCATCTCTACCATAACTCACTTTCTTATGGACTATTGATGGACCACTCCCCAGACATTCAAATGGTACAATATTTTAAGTCAAGAATCCCGTTTCTTGGTTCCTGACTTAAGAGCAGGGTCTTTTATGTAGTATTGCACTATTCTCCTGGAAGGTTCCATGGGAGAGTCACTGGGGGTACAATGGACGCCATCAGCTCTACTATGAAGCGCCCACACTTGAGCACTTTGGGAAAGTTAAACCAAAAGTTGTACCCATCCTCAAGGGTCAAGTTCATATCCATCTGCTCTACATCAATGCCTCAATGACTCCAGTTCTCTCTGCACACTGAAGGAGATAATGTATGATTATATATATATATATACATATATATATATAACATAGATTATGGCTTAAGTGTTAAGTTTATTGTTGTTTCCTCTTTCTTCCTAGCTGCTGGACTCTCGCTGTTTTGCCCTGCCTCTCCTCAGTTCTCTGGTAACAACTTCCCACGGTCTCAACTGGTATGCCAGCCCCTTTCTGATTCCAGAGCTGGAACTTGACCTGCGCCCAGAAAACAGGCACTCCTGTGCAGTGAGAATATGGTAGCTCCTGCTGGAACAGACCAACTCCCAACCAGGCCAGCTACTGCCCTGCCTACGATCTGGACTCTCAGGGGAAAGTGACTCTGCCCCGCTGGACTCGATGATGAGAAAAGAAAAGCTGGAGCTTTTGGACTATCTTGCTACCTCAAGGGTAAAGAAAAACCAAGCATGGAGCACAGAGGGACAGCTTGAAGCCAGCAGCAGTTACCCACGTGAGCCTCCGGCTACAGCAACACCTGGACTTCCCATTCTGATTAAAACAGTTCATTTTCTGCTACTTGCAAACCCGATTTTGAAAACAAGAGTCCCAAATGACTTGTCAATTAGATGTTTAAGTCCCTTAGCCTGATTAAGTGTGCCCTGGTTCCCAAGGGCATCCAAAGAGCGTTCAGCATTCAATGTCAATGCATTCAGCAGGTCTAGGGTCAAGTTTTATTTTGTTCTGCATCTGCCCCAGCACACGATACTGTGTTGACATGGCCCGCAGTGACTGTCACTTTGCAGAGTTCAGGCCTCCCACAGGAACACAACACTCTCATAAGCACCAACAGTCCACGCCCACTGGTGGAGACAATCCTGCTGGCAGTACAAGACTTCCTGCCTCAGTGACAGGAAGCATCACCGTCAGAAGTCCCCAGAAAGGCTGGGAACCATTCTCAAACACTTATGGCAATGATGCTTTTTAGGAACACAGCCACCAGTTTTCCATTGCCTTCGTATTTTAAGGGGCTCATACCAGACTTTAGAGGGAACTGCATACATTTTGGAGTTTTGCTTTTGTAAACTTGTGACAATTCCTCCAGAAGCAATTTTAGACTTTTCCCTTTGTCCACAAGATTTCCAAAAGGATGCCCTTAGCATCATCAATAAAACGGGTGCACCTACATTAAATTTAACACTCAGGATTTTGGGTGGACATAGATACATACACGAGCACTATTTAAAAAAATAATTTTTCAGCTGGCCTTAGAAAGTGGGCCTTACCTACTTGGGGGTACTACAACCTCTACTGAGGCCACTGCTATAAAAATGTGGCACCAGAAGTGCAGGCAGAAAAAGAAACACATAATTTTTCCCTACGCAACCTATGAATAAAACACACCAGTGTTTTGCTCGCCCCACAACAGAACTGTTTCCTCAATTTTCTTTGTTGATCTCAGAATTACACACTGGAAGGTTTGCTCTTTGAAATGTGGTGGCATGGGCCATGACCAAGACAAGTCACTCTGGAAAAACACGACCAACTAGAAAACCTAAGCTGAGAGAGTGACATAAGCTGGGGCAAAAAAGATACTAGGCCAGCAAGTTCACTTCTGGATCAAAACAGTAACAAAATAATATAGCTGGGTGTGGTGGCACACGCTTTAATCCTAGCACATAAGAGGCGGAGGCAGGCGGATCTCTGAGTTTGAGGCCAGCCTGATCTACAAAATAGAGGAGTCTGAAAACCAATGTCAATAAATTCAAAACAACAGCAAGAACGAAAGATGTAACCTAGCAAAAGACCAAAATATAACGATAGTGAATTCAAGATCAGCAATCAGAATAAAAATCACACTTCTCTGATTTAAAAACAATGATTAGCCTCTTAGCTATGCCAGTCCAGCGGCACTACAGAGCTGTCTGCAGCTGCAAACCCCAGGGGGGGGTGAGTCACCCACTTCTTAACTCAGCAGTTACTGTAAGTCCAGTAATATCATACATGTTTTACAGACATTACCCCTGAAAGTCTGCGAAACAATCTCATTACAGGTGGATTTTTATCTCCAATTTAAAGAAGACAAAACTGAATTGGGAGAAATTTAATAACTCACCCAAGTTTGTATTTAATCCTCTAAATATTGGACAATCTAGCTCTGAGCTTTTTGTACCCTCTCCTTAAGGGTTCTATAATATCTCTAAGTAAGTTTCCAGGCTTTTCCAAACTCCCGGGGACAGCTCATGTCTGACAAGTTTGGAGCCAAGTCTCAGCTCTCTCCCTCCAATGTGCAGAAGGTAGATGGACAAGGCCTGCCCCTTCCTGCTATGAAATTTCTATTTGGAAACCCAACTTTCTCTAGCCATCAATGCTTTATTTTCCCTTTACCTACACATGTACAGCCCATAGGCTCATAATATATGTCCTTTGAAGCTAGAAGACAATTCAAGCACCATGAGTATTAGCTGGACAAAAGGCTTTTATTTAGCAGCCATAAAGAATAGATCTGGTTCTGGAACAGCAATTTTCAACCTGTGGGTACAGACTCTTTGGGAGTCAAATGATGCTTTTACAGGGGTTGGCTAAGACCTCTGGAAAACAGAGACATTTACATTATGATTCAGAATAGTAGCAAAAACAGTTCTGAAGTAGCAACTAAAATAATTTTATGGTTGGGGTCCCCACAACATGAAGATTAAGGGTTGCAGCATCAGGAAGGTTGAGAAGCTCTGCTCTGGAGGCTGTATGCAGGGTTGGTCATGAGTTGGTTGACGAAGCTTACACCCCTCCTATCCACAGCAAAACCCTCGGCCCTGTGGCTGCAAGGTCTCCTTTAAGGACTGTCTCCAGGACACTAGCTCCTAAGGAGGCATGAACCTATTTCCTGTACCCCTGACTGTGGCACCTACTCCCTGCCATAATGCCTGGTACATAATCAGGGTCCCCAAAATGTTTAGATTCTGAACTTTCTGTTTTGAAATGCAGGTAGGAAATTAGATATGAGGGAGGATCTCTGTCCTCTGTGAGTCACAGGATCCTAGGAAACAAATACCAGCACTGGCCCATCTCAGTCTGTGCAAGAGATGTGCTTCTGAAATGTAACGAGATTTGTAAGCTGAGTCAGCCTTGTGCTGGCCCTCACTAGCCACGCCTTTATCCCAACTGCAGCACTTCATCAGGCTTTTCTTCCATAATGTATGTGCATGCTCCCCTTCACATCAATACACTGTACATGATAGTTGAAAGTAAAAAAAAATATGTATGATACTATGATGGTGATTATCTTGACTTACGTATTCAACAGGTAGAGAGCTGTCATTATTTGCATTTCTATGTATTTGTCCAAATCCCCAGCATTAAGAGTGGACTCTAATGTGAACTCTGAACTTGGGATGGTAGGTGTCAATGTAGGAACATTGATTTTCAACAAACATATCACTGTGATACAGAAAATCAAAGTGAGGGAAGTTGTAAGTGTGTAGGGATAGGAGGCCCAAAGAAACTCCCCATTCCTCTTAGTAATTTCATTGAGAACCTGAAGTGGCTCTCAGAAATTAAGTTTATTTTTAAAGGGACACAGAACAGGAATCATCTCAGATAATGTACCTTACTGAGAGCTAAGTGCTGAGCCTTAGACCTTAGCCACCCTTGCAAACCACATGCAACAAAGATAGGATTATCAGCAAACACCTGAAAACTAATCACACAGAGTTTTGTTGTGACTGATAAATTCTTGAAAATTAACCTTTTTCTTAGTCTGAGCCATGGGTATTAGGAGGCATCTATCTGTCCAGATGCATTTTCTAAATAGAACAATGGCGGGGAGAGTCAAAGCCATGGGTCTGGGTTGCTGAGGCAGGAAAGAAACAGGTGGTGTGTGAGAGCCAGCAGAGGGGAGTATTCTAGAAGAGATGACCTTCCTCCAGGATAATGGCAGGGTCAGTGGACGGCAGCCACTGCTCACGGAGATCCTGCTACCTCTAAAGCTCTGGGGCACTGCCTTCATAAGTCGTACTAACAATGTGGTCTAGGCAGGTGTACACCTGAGGTATACTTTTAAAACTGTAAGCTGGCCAAGGACAAGGGACTTGCTTCTTACTGCTTTGTACTCCTCTGACACAACTAATGATGGATGATTGGCAAGTAAATATATGCCTTTAGTGTTTGGGGGCAGGAAGTTACAGGTGCTGGAGGAGGGATCCAGTGTGGAGAAAAGAGAAAAGGGGCTGAGAAAATGGCGTTGTTCTGAGCCATGAGGACAGGCAAAGTGAAAGAATACTGAGGAACTCCGCTAGACACCAAAAAGGATCATAAATTAAAATTCCTTACCTAAAAGACACAATAACCTTGGCAGGTTATTACAAACCCAGGGTTTGGAAAGGTGAGGGCAATAAATGGCCAGAGGAAGACCCCAAGAACGCCCATAGTTCATGTCCCAGGGAGAAGAGGCTGGCTGCCCTCCCCACTGGGCCCGCACAACCAGTCTCGCCTGCCCCTTGCTCATGCCTGCAACCCCACTACTGGCTTAACGGAGGCACCAACATTCCTCTACTGCACTGCATCCTGTATCAGCTCTGCCTCTAGCTCCATACATCAGCCTCCTGAGGAAACCCTTTCCTAAACAATCCAAAGAACCAAGTGCCTTCCCTAATACAGAGGAGTTTCTCTCTGGTCTGGTTCAGCATTTCTGAGCAATTCCACCGAAACCTGGAGATGGTTTCTGAGGTGGTGTGCTGTAAGCTTTCCTAAGGGCAGCCTCGATTTGCCATTTGTATGCATGCCAACAGATCCAACTGAAAACATTTTGCACGTAATTACAGGTTCTTGTGTTCTGTGTTCAGCTCTGCCCTTTAATATGCAGGGTACACTATTGTTCAATTGGGAGAAATATATATATACTTTTCAGCTAGCTTAAAATTTCACTTGAGAGTGAAGTCGCGTACATGAAAAAGGAACCTGTAGACTGATGTCCACTTGCATCATTTAAAAGCTCACAGACAGCACCAGGAAATGCAGAAAACATCACTGACAAATCTCAGCCTGGGCCTACTGGGGAGCACCAGTCCTCTTGGTTTAGCATGGAGCTCTGCAGCCAGGTTATACTGGCAGATAGGAAACTCCCAAATTCTGGAATCAGCTTGGATACACATTCTTTTGGCTTCTACTCTTCCTACTGAGAGTAGGGTGACCACTGGCAGACCAACCATTGTAGCCTCGCATCAGCAACTCGGGAGAATCCTGACAATTCTGGCTGGATTTAACCTTGGCTTTCCACTTCACTAGCTATGTAATTTCCAAGGGTAGATTTATGAGACTCTTTTCTTGCCTATATAAAGGACTGTTTATTGGGACCATAACATAGCAACAGATGTCCATTATAAAGTTGCTAAAATAGCAAATAAACAAACACTTAGCTAGAATAATGTATGTGAAGAAAGGGCACACAGCAAGTGCCTAATAAATGTTAAAAGTAGCTTAACCTTCCTCTTCTCCAGTTGTGAAGAAATCTTTTAATATGTAATTTTTATGTGTTTTGGAGTTCTTTTTCTTAAAGTATCAACTGACCGTTTTATCTAATTATGAGAAGCACATTTATATACTCAGAATCGTATTTATTTGAATATCAACAGCATGGTTACTAAGAGTTTGGAGTTTTCTCAGAATGGTGACACAATGTCAAGAGAGAGAAAAGAGATTATCCAGGAATACCCACTAAGTTTATTATTGTTGTTATTCTTATTACCATGATAGTACTATTGTGCATTTGCACACACATGCTCATGAGCAAGCGTGTGGAAGTTGGAGGTCAAATTTCAGAAGTGGTTCTCTCCATCCACGTGGTTTCAGGGATCGGTGTTCTCTCCATCCACGTGGTT